>DWME01010753.1:0-10020 GCA_018244795.1 Parelbella ahira ahira
CATGTCATAATGCTCAGGAAAAACCCCGGATGGAAGCTCATTCCACATTTTGCACGTTCGCGGCAAAAAAGATCGTGAGAACCGAACTGTGTTGTTTAATTTGGCAACAGTCAGCATTGTTTACAATTAACGGCTAATCAATGTGGTAAATGAATTATATTCTTGGGATTTCTTGTAAACAGGAAATATAGAAGAAACAGTCTAACGGTTGAATAGAGAAAAAATATACACACTCGTACATTTGATTTTTGTTTAAAACGGAACGAAAAATCTTGATATGCGTTAATAATATTTTGTTTTAGTTAATGCGCTTACCATAGACATTAATCAATTGCTCTGACTTACCTCACGTATGTTTTTCGGGATGGTCGGACTAGTTTGCCTATAAAGATCCTTCTTCATAAGTTCTTTCCGATTAAAGCGCAGTCGCGACGGAGTCAATCCCAAAAATCATACGTAAGTTAGGCCAGTACATATATAGTCATGACTATAAGCACTCGCGAGGCATTTAATAGTAATTTATCCATTGATTTCACTGATAATTTTTACGGATGGTGACACCGTTCAATTCAAAATTTTTTGCAGTAACAAAATATGACAGCCTCATCACGTTCCCGTACGACCATTAAATCTCTATAAACCCGCAGTTACCCCTCGTTTTGTACATAATTTTTCGATTTATTTCGTAAATTACCAAATTGGCTTTATACTTTGTGAACATTCTGAAACATACATTTTCAGTCAGTTTCGGAGATACTATATCACTGGGTTTCAGTCTACTATCATGCATTAACATATTTTGTCGTTCAATATATTTTTTAAATCATGAGAAGATTATAAGTTTCTTGATTACAAGAAAAATAAGAATATGTCAATAAAAATTCAAAATAACAGCCAAATAAAAAGAGAATAAAAAACGCTCATAGTAGGAAATGAATCTTTTGTATGTTTACCTCTCCAATTAAATGTTTTAAGAATTTAGCTACTGTTAATTTGGGCTATATCATCACGGAATATTAGCACAGCACGGAATCTTCCATAATTAGCTAATAATTGGCAAAACCTAATGAATGTTTGAGCGGCGCCGTGGCACATAGCAAAGCTTACATCTCATCTCCGTACACAACAGCTAATTTGGGGTTCATTTCTAAAACATAGAAGGCTGTTTAAATTTTCATTATTCTTCTTACATTCTGCAAAATGATCACTAGATATGTTCGTAAATACCATAGCTGGAGGGAAAGTTAGCTGTAAGCATTCACATAGTAAACTATTCATAGACAAATACACGGACCTCTTCTTTTTTTCCACGATTGGAATATGTCTGTAATATACACAGTCATACTCTTCTAGTATTAATCTATGGCTAAGTTACACGTGATTGCCAAAAGTTCATAATCTATTCAACTCTAAATGGTCATCTAATTGTAACTCCCGAGATTGGGTCAACGTGCCATCAAAGGTGTCAAAGACAAAGGCCGGAGACTAGAATTGGCTTGACACTAATAACAGTGTTACCTAAACGGCTAAGGTTAATACGTTCTAGTTGACGTGTTACGACGGTAGACCGTAATATGACGCCTGTGTGTCTTATATTCTTTATCGGATGTATATTTTACAGTATTTTCCTTGATCAAAATTAATTATACAAAATATTTAGCTTCTTTCCTTAAATTGCTATTTATATGTTGTATTATGTGACACCTAAGTTTGAATAACTGATATTTTGATCTTGAATAAACGTTAATGCCTACCATCTTGGGGCAACCAAATTTCTCAAGTCTGGCGATTTGCTTTCGAAAGCACGCGAAAGCGTCTAAAAGCCAATCACAACTGGGTCTTGATTGATAAAAACATGACTGTTCTCCATTGACAAACATACATAAGAGCAAAAGTCAAATCAAACAATGTTTTACCAAGAAGATAAATTTTACAATTCTTAAATTAGTGATGAATATATGTACATCTAATGTCAGCGATAGCGGTAATTAGAGAATAGAGAAATAAAAGGTACGAATAAACTAAAGAAACAAAAGCTACGAATTTGAGAAATAACTTCAAATTAATGGAAGTCCAAAACTAGAAGATTGTGTCAACAAAATGTTAAGGCAGCACTACGTCAGGAAAGTCAGTAACAAAATTTGAAATATATGAATGAATAAAAGTCATGATACAAATGTTACTCGTTGTGCAGCTATTGCATTTGACATAGTTAAACTTTTAATTTTCTCACATTGACATAACATTTTTATTGTAACAATCGTACGTATTAATTTTGCGGCAATTCCAGGTCTGTAGTGACGTTTTGGTTGGCATTTCAGTTCTGTTGTGAACGTCATGCTTTCATTTTGAATTCTGCAACACTACCCTTTTAATTACCATCATAATCTAACACTGATAAATCTGTATCCCCTGTACTTTTGATAGTTCTGAATTGTAATAACATTTCAAAGATTGCAATATTTTTTTACTTGGTATAGACGGGGTTGTAAACAGGACAGATGAGATATAAAGATTAAGCCCAGCAGAGGTACTGAGAAGCTCTTTGATGGTTAGTGAACGCTATGGACAATAAATTACATTATACATATATAAACATTAGATATTTAATAGGCTCACTACCTTTTCCGTGAGACGTAAACGTAACTAGTGAAACGTGCGAGTGTACTAAACTCCTCTGCCTACCTTTTCGGGGTACCTCTACATTACAGGGGTTGATGGTACGGTTAATTTAACAGTAACTATACGAACTTATGTAAAGTAGATGTCAGGGCTTGCAGATTCCCAATTGGTTCATGTAACGTCGAGATGAATGGGATGACAGTAAGCTATTAGTGTATTCAGATGATAAATCGCACGTCGAGCGAACTAATGATTTAATCTGGATGCAAGAACTCCCTTCCCTAGTTTATAGTTTGAGCGAATTTAATGTTCGTTTTGTTTTTCCCGATGCGTTTGTGAAAATAGTTGCGAGGGACGCTGAATCAGAATGGATGACTGCGAGCTGTCAGTGGGCTGAGATGATAGATCGAGCGCTGAGCGATTTTACGGTAATATCTTAATGCATGAAATCACTGTTTAATCATAACTTTATAATAGTTTTGAATGCATATTGAAATTATTACCCTAAGCAACTGCTCGAAAAAATGCAGAGCCATAGTTGTGCAGGCTTTCAAGCAACATGCCTGACTGCGACTGTTCTGCCAAGAGTATACGAAAAAAAAGAAAATCATAGTGTGAAAAAGTATTAAAGTCGCAGTGTATTCATCTTTAATTTCATTTCAATATCGTTACTGTTGAAGTATTTTGAAAATTTAATGTCTAATATTTTTCGAATCAAACAATATCGACTTAACGATTTTAAAATCTACCATTCGTGGGTAGATTGAAAATAATAATGAGCATATTGTTTATTGAGTACCACAAAAATATACAATATATTAAAAACACCAGCGAACGGAGGCGATTCTTATTTACGTACGGATGTGACAAAGGGCGCGAGAAGCTGCAGGTTGTGCCGAAGTGTTGAAGAGTGTTCGAGTGAACTCTCGCTATTGTCTCGCAACTCCTTCAGCTGCTTGCTAATAATTGCTTTTTTTTCTTAAAACCGCATTATACCTCTATAGGTGACAAGTTTATTCCATGATGTTACGTACAAAAACACTGAAGTGTACTACACTCTCCTACCTATCCCTTCGGGCAAAACATGATGTTCGGCTCTTATGGTAAACTACATAAAAGTTACGAATTTACAGTTACATTAAATGCGCATACACCTCCGCCAAGGAATTGATTTGATGAGGTTAGGACACCGCTGTGCGAGCACTATCCGTGCGTGACGTAGGACTAACTGATTCAATGGCTAATTCAGCACGGTCATACTGGACTGAATAGTTGCTAGATTCTACTTCCTGATCATCATCTTCACTGATACCTCGCCCGTTACTTGGCAGAGATAAAATTACAAAGTATGACTTCCCTTGAGGAGTAAGTGAGTATTTGAGCGTATTACACTCCCACGTTTCATCAGTTATGGTATACGCATCATCATGAAATAGGGGGAGTCTATTGTCATACCTTGGGCACAAACCTATATTCCGAGCGAGCTAAGTTAGTAAAACTCAATAATACTTTGATGGATCCGGCGATTGGACCTGGAACCTGTTGGTCAGAGGCAGCCAAAAAAAATTACCTTCGTAAATAAGTCATCTATAATCCAGGTAGATGTTAAATAATGACACGTATTTTTAGGATAACCATAAGTACTGGCAATGGATCGGCATTTAGGTAAGACAACAGTGTGAAATTATAAAAGAAAAAATACAAACTATTGTGCGAAGGAGAAAATAGTTGCCAGCTTTCGAAATAAAAAAATATCTTCAATTTCTAATACCTAGAAAACATAATAGGGAAAATATCGAGCATTCTTATTGTCATCGTTTAGAATGAACCGATTCACTCGTCCATGTTGGCTTTTCATTTCATCAGACGAATGGACGTTATTACAAAATTTTTGTATTGAATATTTTTTATTCCGTGCTTTCCTGCTATCGATCTTGACTCAACACACATTAGCAATATGTACATATAAGAGTATATGGTTCCTTTAAATCACGTTATATCATAATTATATTGTTTTAACACTGAGGTGAGACCTATCCACTTGTTCACATAAAATAAAAAATAAAAACACATACACATACATGTTCACATATCCGATTTTTTTTTACGGCTGTTAACACGTCGTCATTTACGTATTTATCGTTCTACTGTTCATTTCGGGTCTCTTCTCAGAATAAGAAGTATAAGATCACAGTTGAAATGGCTGGCTGAAAGTGGGTTGGAAGACTTCGAACTTTTTAAAAACATAGCGAATAATTCTAACTCTTTATGGATTTTCTCATCATGTTCTTCATGACCGTTCCACCAAATAATATTAAATCTTTAAAATTTATAAAGTTGATAGCAATTCCATGTTCAGTTTGGTTGTGAGAAAATCCGAGTTTTTCAGCAATATTTGGATGTCTATGCAACTATGCTACGGTATATGTAATATTATGTTCCTGACAAACAAGAGGTTTAAAATGAGTTATTTCTATCTGACTCCTATGAATAATACTATGTAATAGTTAAACTGCGAACATATGAACACGTACACTACTCCATGTTGATCAGTATCTAAACTCAGGTAGCGTCGAAGTTCTATATCAATGTATTCTTTAAGTGTTGATTTTCCTTAGGACTGAGATAGTGGATAGCATTTGTTGAGCACACCTTAATTCAAGTACGGCAGAGGTAGAAATTTATACTAAAATGAGTGCCCCCCAGATTGTCCCCCGCTCTTTCCTCACGTGTTCCAACCTATCATTTGATACTCGACTCACCATTTTCGCAAACAATAGTTACATCATAACGTGTCAACGCGTGAAGGTATCGTTTAATGGGACAACTCAGTCTCTCTGCTAATAGTTGTTTGTGTATAGCGCCGTGACGTGGGGACTCTCTCACGATGTTGCCCGCTATTGTATTGCGAATTGATATATTGTGTTCGAGTAAAAAAGCCAATGCGTATCTAATATCGCTGGTTGGCTTTTTGTTTGCGTTTTGCAATAATACCGATTGTTTACGGTGTCCTAATGCTGTACGAGTATTTTATCGTAACACGCCAGGTCCCTTAAGGGGTAGCTAGAGAGCAGATAGATCTATGTATGTATATTATTTCATACATTGAGTTAATGGAGACAATAATGAAAATGTCTTCATTTAATGTTTTATTCATTTTATTGTTAATAAGAATATATTTGAATCGTAATCAAAACTAAATTATTGCTTGTCTAATTTGTCACAACGAAAGTAGAGAAAATAAAGGTTACATGTACTAAATTAATTAAAAATGTATAATTATATGAAAATATCTACACTATATTTGTCACTCTCAGCAATTTGTGGCACACAGTCACAACGTTTTCTCAATTTATCCATAAATATGTCCTATTTCGCGATATTTTCTAAGAGAACAGTGAGAATTGAGAGCTAATAATGCATTGCAAGCGAAAACCTGAAAACAGACGCACCTCATGGTCGGTGAAAGTTCAGAGGTAGATCAACACTGCATAACTACATAATTTGCTTTAGGGTCGAAGATCAGGATGGCTGTACTGATAGCCGATCTCCGATAGAGATGGCACCAGAAGATGAAAGATCATGACAAGAATGAAATTAAAAATTTTGCGAATATTAAGTTTACATAAGAAAATCAATGAAACAATGGACTATTACCAATTTTATATCATTTTTATTTAAAATCAAAAGAACATTAATTTAAAACGTAACAGAACTGGCATAACGATATAATAAAAAAAATGTACTTTTAAAAATATTATTTATCAGTAGTCCGTTATACCAACTGAAAGCAAACACGTGACTAGATTCGCTTGCTGTTCGAATTAGCGATTGGATGGGACGCCCACGACCGTATTGTTGCATACTAATTCCTTTAACACCTGGTTCATCTGGTCAAAGAACGCTGTCTATATACATACGTATGTGTCCACTGTAAAGCAAAATGATAATATGTATTTTTATTCCTCTTCATACTTTCTTCGTTTTAGTATTATAATAAAACGCACCAACTTTTGTGGCGGCATCGGAACCAGTATAGAATAAAGTCAATTAAAAATTCTATAAAATGGGGGTAGGACGAAAATTTTTTGTTAGTGTTCGGTGATTAATATACAGTGATAATGATCCATGGAAGAATATTCACTAATATAGTAAGATCCGACTGATTTTTTTTAAACGTGACTTATTTCAATTATAGGTATATATTTACCTCCAAATATTATACCATTACAGTACATTGTAGTAAGTACCTACAGGTGGCTTTAACTGTTTCTTCAAGAGTTCAACTACTCTTTAGCCAGTTAAATGTTCTCACTAAAGACACTCAATGTGTAAGTTTAACTGCTTGGAACATTACCAAAATGCTAAGTTGAAGAGAATAGTCGCTCATAAATATGCAATTTTAACGTAGAACTGTAACCAGCATTCAACTGGGAAAGCAACTCCGGTGTATGTGTTGCGTTCTGGTCTGCAAGATGTGAAATTCGGTTGGTCATGAGGTCTGACCGTGGAGGTTTCGATGAATTAACGTCATGAGCCGCAAACCTGCTGCTGGTGCAGTTTTTATTTATCTTAGAGGGATGTTTCTTCTTAAACGTATATTGTTGGCATTTTAAGAATGTCGCATAAAAATTGACGGACACCAAAACTGAGCGCAGAAAGTAGATATAGGCCCTTGGTAATGTTAATACGGATGTCTATAGGCTGCAGTTAGAACTCAAAAACAGGTGGTTTGCCCACCCAGAAACATTTAGTTGTAGGTCTTTCATACTGATGATGATATGATGAAAATCTTGATACTTACTATTCCCGATATTATGTTACATGATTTCCCATAGGAACTGTGTGATACACCTGTAAAAGAAGAGAAAACAAATCAATATATCGATTAATGTAACTAATGAACTAGTTAAATTAACATTTGTCTACAATATGAATATATACAGGACCATCACAGGATGCATATAGTTACTACTATTTATGCATAATAACACAAGATTTTTGAATTTGCGTCAATTTTTTGAAGATAAAATAATCCGCATTCAGACTTATGTGAACATATTTCAAACCTATAGCGACTTATTATACTAGAATTCCCACGTTGTCAAATATGTCTTTGACTTATTTCTACGTCAAAAACTACATGAGCGCACAACCATCTTCTTGATATCTGAACGAGATTGGAATAAATGTGTCATATCATGCAGAGGTATGTTACAAATATCAATATATGGAAACGCTGAGAACATTCTGGAATGTTCCATTTGTATGTACATACGTCTTGACTTTGACAAGTACGGCGTATATTCCTATATTCCTCTAAAAATTTAGGCAACCTTCCAGTCAATGGTTTCCGTTCGCCTCAACTGGTGACCGGAAACCCCGAATATGATAAGAATCCACGTCCAGGAAGTTTCATACTCCACGACCTACAATTATGGTAACGTTAATTTGCGCAGAGTTCACGGCATTTACTTCGCATGCTTCGTGACATCATCGCAATCAATCTGTTTATTTTTGACTGGTCGTCAAGGTCAGTTCATCTATTGTTCTTCTGCAATTTGCATTAGACCAGCGTTATATACTTCAGGTATATGTTGTTGGGCGAACAGTTCCTGGATCCAGCAAAGCGTCATACTCTATGCAGTTATGTCAGCAAAGACCTGTGTAACACGATAGTGCTTCCATTTGGGCGATAGTGCTCCCAACTAAGCGAACGAGCTGCTATTTGCTGAGTAAGAATATTGTTCTCCTACCCGCATTAAGGCACGCTTAGATGTTTATACTAGTTTTATATAAACTAAATGTCTCATGATGTGGGGATTCATTCACATAGACATTTAAAGTATAGTCATTCGTCCAGTTAACGAACAGTTCAAGAAAACTTGTATCATAATTATACAAGAAAATTGGAAATATGGGCCGAAAAGTATTTGTTAACTATATGAAAAGTATAAACAAACAGTTATCAGTTTTAACGGCAGGCTGGATTCCATTAATTCCAATACCCACTGCTGGCTCGGACACACGTATATCTGGAATTAGGAAGACGATAGTAGCATGGTAATAACAAAAATGGTAAAACGCCATTTCTGCCTAATGTAGTTATTAACAAACACATTTCCGCGCAATTTTCATAAAGCGCTAAAATATAAGCCGACCTTATACATTTGTAAACATCTGCAGCACGAGTTTTTAATAAGCCTAGTAAACTTTTGTATAAGTATCATGGCAATAGGCTCAACCAGTATTTCATGGTGGGACGTATAACAATAAATTGTGAACTGCGGGATTGTACTAGTTCTCTGTCTACCCGTTTACTGAAAAAGAAGCGTTATATTATGTTATGCTATAGAAGCACTGCAAGGAAAACATATACGTTTAAGAAAATTAACTGTAAATAAGCGAATTGAAAGCATTCCCTGTGTCGAATGTTCTAGTGTTTTATTAGAAACAACACCCGAGCCAGTGACAATTGCAGTCTGCGTTTGTACAGGAATGCACGTTCCCCAGCGGTTCTATGTATAAACAAATCCACAACGGGTTTCCATTTCATTCTTGACTAACAATATAAAAGCCGGTAAAATGTTTTATTATATATAAAAAGAATTTGCATAACATAAAGTGACGTGTATTTAATAATAGGTGGTGAGCCTATGGACTTACACCGAGTACAGTATCCATGTGTCGGGTTACTGCTAGGAATTTCAAGTTAGAAAAACCTAATAATATGTTTGCCCAATTCGAGGATCGAACTCAGAACTAATTGCTCAGGAACAGCCGTCGCAACCGCTAGACCAACGTGAGAGTAAAAGAAAAAAATACCTAGGAATATTTCTGTCTAAATATACCAAATTTATAAATTAAATTCCCATCAAACACAAAAGATGTTTCGACGTTACGGTGATTGTGAAAAAGCTATATAAATTATTTTTCATTTTGACGCTCATTAAATGGACGAATGAATGTTGCGAGTTTGATAAATTGCTAAAAACCATTTTTTCAAAATTGCGGCGTAATCTCTCAAATAGATATTTGACCTAGCCGTGTCCTTACCGAGTTCGTTATTAATGATGGTGAATAATGTTTTTCTACCGAACGGTTTTATTTAGGTTGCACCTTGCCTTTAGTTGTTTACAGCGGTTTGACCTGTTATTATTATATTATCACATCAGGTCCTTCACGGGGTGGGCAGAGAGAAACTAGTGCTAAATATCTCTATCCTTTCAGACGTGCCATGCTTCTTCCACACTATCACTCTCTTCGCATATATACGCCGGTTACGAAGATTTCTAATTTTCCATAAGCCGTTATTTGACAGATAAGCAGTGATAGCCTAGTGGTTAAGAATTCAGCCTCTCACTCCGGGGGTGCTGGGTTCAAATTCATGGCGCGCAC
>DWME01010754.1:0-10019 GCA_018244795.1 Parelbella ahira ahira
AGTCCCATGGAATAGGTGGTGAGCCTATTGCCATACACCGGGCACTGATCCAGACTCCGAGTCACTACTAGAAATTCGAAATTAGAAAATTCCAATACTACCCGACCCGGGATTTGAACCCAGGACCTCCCGATCGGCAGTCACGCTTGCAACCGCTCGACCAACGAGGCAATCAATTGACAAATAATAATAGTTTAATGGAAATTATATTTGCCAGTAGGTACTTAAAATAGAGACTATATAAAAACTAATTTATCTAATCGTTCAGGATCCAAACGACTCCTTTCATCAACAGCAATATTGGATGTTATATTTCTGTTGATATTGCTCATCCTATATACTAATTAAGTAGTTATTATTAATAATGGAACACAGTTCAAGATAATGTGGACCTTGATGTTTAATTAAATCGTTTTCATAAGGTAAATTTTAATTTAAAAAATTTAAATATCTAGAGTTTCTGAATTGATCCGATTCGTTGATACGATTTAGGATCGTTATAAAAATCGATTCCTTTTCTTTAAATAATCGCCTGCTTTGCAGTACGTCACTATTATTTTCAGATAAATTGATTGATTTGGGTTGGTGTTATTGGTTTTAATTACATATCTGTGTTTCGAAAAGGAAAATCTTGCTATTAAAACGTAAAATAAAGGTACCATTATCCGTAATCAATGCCCTACATTTTGATCAGAGGTAATCTAGCATCATACGGGCATAAAAACCCTTGGCGTGTTCTTGTTTCGGGATTAAAAGGTATGTGATAATATAACGGAATTTGGCCGATTTTAAGATAATAATAATATTATAGCTTAAGCCTCTCTTATCAAATCGGCAGATAGCTGATAAGATCCGATTTAGCGTTTTGAGTATGTACATACTTAATAATATTCACAAAATTTTGCGTTGTGTAGACGTATTTATATCTTAACTATAAACGTTTTGACACCGTCTTTATTTATTTTTAGCTGGCGACATAGAGCAACTGAAGAGGTTTGCTTGCGGGGGATATTGCGACGACTCAACTATAGTGTATCTTCAACATCCTTGTGTAATACTTAGCGCGCTCGAGGTAGACGGTGCCCTCATTAACGTCTTCGCTAAACATGCACCATACACTCCGATGTAACGAAACAAATGTGCTTCGCAGGTGCTGGGGTACAAGGTGGTCGCATCGAGCTCGACGGCAGTAAAGCAAGACTACAATGAGTACATGTGAACTATGAGGAAAGAGTTCTCAGAGCCCGAGCCGTCCATCATCGTAGAACAAGACAACATTACGAATTTTAGCAAGGAGGCGCTGCATTATCAGCATTCTAATAAGGACGACGAAGTTTAAACATATCAAAAAGAATATTATCATTTGAATAGTAAAATTATGGATACAAAATCCACTCAGAATCCAACATTGACTCCATTAAACGAAGATTGTTATGTGTATGTTGCTATAAAAGGGTCCTTACATGCAAATGATTGTTCTGTGTTTGGCTTGGGAGTGGAAGAAATCAAGGCATTGATTCAGAAGTATCCAGGCTCGGGATCTACTGTTGTGAATGGTACAACTGTGAAAACAAATGTTATACAAGCCATTAATTCATTGTCCCTGCTGGGGTACAAAGTAATTTCCAGCACTGGGGAAACAGAAGTCACTTGGACTTTGCAGCGTGAAATTTAATATCTGAATAAAACCATGGCTCACCACAATGAGTGCAGCCATACAAACTGTAATGTTGCAAGTGCTCATCAATCAGTATGTCAGACCTTATCAGAAATGGATTGGGAGAGAAGTCTTTGGAATGCAGGTAATAGTGACAAAAATAAGCCATACAAAACAAGCCCATGATAAAACTACATACAATTTCAAGTTTGTTCTTATCAAAATTATAACTCTTTCGTTTGTTATCACCTACCAGCTGCAACACTGTATGGACACTTGATAGATATTGTAGTCGATCTGTAAATCATGTGATACCAATTCATAGATAATTTTAAATGCACGTGCCCACAGCTAGGTAATGAAACAAGCATGTTGACATTGAACAGTGAGTATAAGCAGTAATGTATAAGATTATTTTTATAAAATAAGGGCTGCACTATCATTGTAGTGTCACTATGAAATAATGTTTGTTAATAATATTTGTGTTACCTCTTGTGCACAATATCAGTCTATTTATGAGCAAAATATGGAATATAATGTTAGAGGTTCTTGTTTTTCATATTTTGCAATGCAACAATGATGATATTCAATGTTTGTAAGATGATATACAACAAATTATTTTTTGAAATCATCTCTTTCTGGCTAATATCCATGGCGCTGATAACAATCAATATAATGTTAAATTTTATTTTATAATTGGGCTATTGTTGCAAGAGAATGGTCATTCTTTTAGCATTCTCAGGTGATGCAGAAAGAGTAAGATGTTTAATTAACAAAGCGAGGAATCCAAAAGATGAAGTGAATTCTGTAGATCAGTCTGGCTACACTCCCTTGCATTATGCAGCTCGGAAAGGACATGTTGATATTTGTAAGATACTGGTGCAGAATGGTGCGTCCATAAATGCACAAACACGATGTGGGAATGCTACGCCATTACACAAAGCAGCTGCGGCA
Organism: Parelbella ahira ahira; assembly: GCA_018244795.1. Lineage (NCBI taxonomy): Eukaryota > Metazoa > Arthropoda > Insecta > Lepidoptera > Hesperiidae > Parelbella > Parelbella ahira. The sequence continues at coordinate 2,612 of DWME01010754.1, forward strand.
GGTTGATGACATGATCATATTAATTGTGCTTTGCTCTCTTTGTAACAATGATCAATATTGAAGATTATGATCATTTTTACCTATCATCATCATTGGGCTAGGTTTGTGGGTTTCATTTGAACCTGCAATAAGTATTTATGTAAAGTGATCATAAGTGTTTGCTCTGGGTCTGGGTGTAAAAATAATTTTATCAATATATAATAATATAAATAATATCAATATATCATAATATCACGTCTGTAATCCCCAAAGAGCTAGGCAGAGGAGTGTAATACACTTCAACGTTTCACCAGTTACATTTAAGTCCCATGGAATAGGTAGCGACTCTATTGCCATACATGGGTCACAATTCTAGACTCCAGCTAGCTAGCTCCATATATTATGCTGTTCATTGCTACCATTTTACAGGCTGTGCCTAGTTTTGGGTAACATGTATATGTGTTGAGATGTCCTAAGATATAAATAAATATTGTCACTATCCTATGCTATTTAGTGACAGCCTGTCTAAACATTTTACTAAACTTGCCATAATGCATAACTTTATTGCCAGTTACATCAATTTTTTTATTGACTCTTGTAAGATATTATCCCAGCCTCTTATAGCCTTATGTAAATAAAAAACTAATGATATGAAAAATGCATAATTCATTAATATTTACATGAAACTCTTATCACAAAAGTTCTAAAGGATGGAAAGCGGGACTAAAGGACATGCCATGATTTTCAACACTCCTTCCATCTGTTTCTCTTCTAACTACATATTTTATGCTGTGCTTGTAATCATTATATTGAATATATTTAACTCATTAGCTACTAAATTTTGTCCAGAAAGTATAATATACATATATCTCTAAAATTACTTCATAGTAATTTCTTCAATTCTCCCATTCCATGAACAAATGAACAACTATAGATCATCATGATGAAGCCGCCACTGTGTATGACCCTTAAGACCAGACATCATTTTTCTTCAGCACTTAGTCAAATACAGCCATGAGCAAAAGTATTAAGCATTCATATTGTTCGAATGGAAACAGTTAAGTGCCAAGGAATATTTTAAGCTGGTAGAGTCAACGCCAAAAAGAGTGGTGGCTGTATTCAAGTCAAAAGGTGGACCAATCAAATATTATCTTACATAAATAAACGATTTTTGTTTTAATACATATTTATTTTTATTCTATAAGTCAATATTAACCTCAGACTAAAAGTTTCATAGGGTGCCTAATACTTTTGCTTGTTTGTGGCTGTACAAATTCTCCATTTTCAATAAAATACTCTATGTTTAGATTCATTTCCGAAAGACCAGTGTCAATTTATTCTTGTTTTGTGACTAAATCTCAAACTACTGACTGTCCCATGTAAGTGTACAGAAAATTTTCTGTCTTATTACAATCATATTAATTCTTGTGTCCTACTAACTCTTAGTGTTAAAAGTTATATTGAAATAGTTAGAAGCTTAAATATTTAAATATGAATCTATTACTTCTCAGGTCATGCAACAACAATTAAGTTTTTGATCGATTCTGGAGCGTGTCCTGAAATGCAAGATGCAGATGGAAAAACGGTTCTCCACAAAGTAATAGAGAACAAACATTTCACTCTCGTCGACACATTGTTACAAGCTTGCCCCAGTCTTAAGGGCATTTCAGATATTAGAGGACATTATGCAGTTTAGTTTTCAGAGAAATATAAAACTATTTAACTTTCATGAAACATGAGTCTAATAGGATCCTAGTCCTTAATACTTTTATCATTATTGTAAGTCTACTGATGAGAACGGTGAAAGAAACATCCTGAGTTAGAACTGTGAATGCTTTATTATTGCACATTTAGTGTTTAATAAATCACAATGCTTCAATGTCTCAATTATGGACATCAGATATGGACCTGGATATCAGATATGTACCTTATCTATAATAATTTAATAACAACTTAGTATATGGACCACTGAAGTTGGAGATGGAGACGCCTCCTTGAAGTGGGAGGCACCGAACAAACCCAGGAAAACCAAGAAAAACCCAGGAAAAAATAACATAACTAATAGTAAGGCTTTCAGTGTGCAATTAGACTTTTTTATGGAATAATAAGTTAAAGGAATAGTATGGTTTAAAAAAAGGAAAATTATTTTAAAATATTTATTTGCTTGTTATAATAGGTACTGATGCACAAACACTTATAACCATTATTCAAACAAAACCCTATGGCACAACTTAATGTTTTCTTTTAACAGCAACATATGAGCCAGTCTGTGAAGTCTTTTTTATTTCGCTTCTGTTTGAAGGCTTTCTTAAGGCCCGGCCACTGGCTCTTAATTCACTGTTTACGTGTACACCATTTCGTACTACAAAACAATGTTCTGGGCCACTGTGGTTGATCCTTTTGTGAGTATTTTTGTGATCAGGGAAAGTGAAGACGGCTCTCCAGTATTTATGATCCGGTGTGCATGATGGAGCCAACCTCAACATATCAAATTTGGGTTCATCTAACTGCGCCGCTTTGCTAGGGCCACCAATTTTCTTTTATCTCCAAGAATCTCTAATTCGTAAATTACAATTGATTCTCTGCTATAGTTTTGCCAGACGGTTGTCGTTGACGTCGATTGTCAACAACACAGTAAAATTTGCTTGTTGCTATCTCTTGCTGGATTTGCCAATTTGACGACTCTTCGATGAATGCAAACATCAACTGAAATATTGCTATCAGTGGTGATTTTAGATCTCTCTCTCTCTGATTGGCGCCTACAATTGCTTTTCCGGCCGTAAAACTTGCCTAAATGGCCTGCTCCCACTTCGGTCAAAATCATAGGCCTGTGGTAGGAGCACTGTTTCAACACAAATATGAGGCTTCTCTCATCAAATCGAATACAATGCTATTCAGTGCAGAGAGCCCTGAGATAGTCTTTCCCAAGATCACAAAGATCTGTAAGAAATAAAATTTAGATGATCCATACAGCTTGAAATTATTATTACTAATTGTAGTTAAGTCACATTAAGTTGATAAAAAGACTAACTTTATATCACCGGCTTTATACTAATGTTTCGTACCAGACGAAATAGCTCTAAAGAAGGACTTTTTATCTTCTTGTGGTGACGAGATATTTTCGACCAAGCTAGTAACTTCACTAGGACCTGGAATCCTAATAGGAACACCTATCTCAGCATAACTAACATTTGGTTCATCAGGTGCAACACCATGGAACAAAAGTGACATATAAGTCCCACATTTGCATTCGCAATATCGACGACACCACGGAAGAATTGTTTAAAACAAAGGGCTCATTTCAGATGATAAGACGGGATCAAAGGGTTTAGCATCTGAACACGATAAGGTAGACGAACGTTAGTTAGGCTTACAAGTGTTAAACCGATTTCAATTGATGGGTGGCGGCGACGCCTGAGCATGTCACATGCTTCGACAATACAAAATGGCGCTGTGAGAATAGCATCACAAAGTGCGGTTTAATTTAAGACATTCAAATATGTTTTGCTTGACTCGATCATTTAAATGAAAGTTATTTAAAAAACTGTTTTTGATTCAATTTCAAACAGATATTAAAATAGCGTTAAAGTAAATAAAAATTAAAACCAGTTTTCTTAAAATGACTACGATTAAAACGAAACGCAAAGACAGCCGTATATAAAAGCAATATGTGTGTGATGTGTTTTTATAACAAAATTTTAATTGTGAATTTCTAAAAAAACTACACATATCCGTTGTCTGGGATATTACACAAAGATCTTACAGTAAGACCATTTAGCTATACAATTATAGTTATCTAATTCATTGTCCCATATACTATATTATAACCATTTATTATTGTTACAGTAAGCTATAGCTACGTGTAGTGTGTCATTAGCATTTTATGATTTTAAATTACCTATATATAGCCTTTAAATAAAACAATCTTTTAATTTTTTTACACTGATACATTTTATTCATAGTTGTTTATATAAAAACTATCACCCTGTATTAAATAAGAATACAGCTCATTATTTTAGTATGAGAAATGAATTCGAACACATAAGTCGTCACCTTGTGCACAATGATATTGAAATAATGTATACAACAAATGAATAACTTGAGGTTGATCTTCAGTTTGGTCTCGGTTGTTTCTCGTCATGCTACCGACTTGTACATACATTCATACATAGAAAGATCTTTATTACAAAAGTAGGTATGTTACGTCATATATCGTGATAATGTTCACGAGGGCACTTACATTTTACATTACAATATTTGTTATGTTTATACTTATAAATATTAAGACAGTTTACGTCAATGTTACTTGTAAGAACGTATTGTTGTAAATCCTTGAGACTCCTGACTACTACAATATCACTAAATATATGTAACGTGGTTCTCTTGATTATTAATCTAATATATTTTTCACTAATGTACACCTTTGTACTACAGTTTTATGTATTTGACCTTTCAATAAAAAATAATATTTACATTTTGATTTTTATTCACAATTTAATTCAACATCTTCCAAATGTATAACAATGTAACCGAGACACGTTTCCCTCAGTGAAGTCCTACATGAACAACTCCAAATTTTAAACTCGTCCACGCGCGCTATCGTTTACGAGTCGTTCACTACTTCAAAGAACAGGAACGGCCGAACACGGAAGGAGACTACATACTTATATTCTACATTTCTTATGGTCTACTACCGTATACTTAGCACAAATTCAGACTCTGGACTAGTACAAGAAGCTCGTAAATTACGAAAATCTAATAGTACTGGACCAGAGAATAAATCCTCCCGATAAGCAGTCACGTTTGCAACCATTCGACTAATGAGGCAGTCAGACAGAATAATAAAAAAAATATGAATTTAGGAATTATTATATTGTTTATTCATATTTTTTGACAGAGTAGGACAGGTTCCGACTGATGCGGGAATATCCGAAACCAGCGGGAAAGTATGGAGAGAGTGATGAATGTGGAAGAAGCACGGCAGGTCTGCAAGGATAGAAATTAGCACTCTCTCATAACGATATACATCTTCACTAAAACAAAGCGAGCACGACATCATTCTAAAAAGGATAACACATCACGAAGGAAAAACGAAATAGATGGTACTCCTCCAATGTTCCAGCGAAGCTCTTCAGTGGCAGGTGGAAGTCGACATCGGAGAGAGCAGCCCTCGCACAGTCCAGTACAGCAGGCAGGCACCTTTTCGGCACTACCTTCATCTGGGGGTCCTGAACGGGTGATATCGGATTCTTCAGAGCAGATCCCAAGAGGCTGTCCGGCACAGCAACCAACACTGTCTCGAACGGATCAGACCAGCGGTGGTGAGAGTGAACAGACCTATAAGAACTCTCAACTTGTTGATTGGCAGCTCATGAATTTACAAAATTGTTACAAAGTTTAGTACGACTTAATTCTATGTAATTTGATAAAAATATGATACCGATTTTTGAACCATCTCAAAGAAATCTACGAATAGAACATTGGCTAGGTAAAGTAAACGAATGTGCTAAAATTTATAATTGAACTGACGAACAGACCACACATTTTGCCTTGCCCAAATTATCAGGCCATGCTAGGAAATGGTATGATAATTTACAGACGATATTTTTAATAAAAGCTTATCCATCGGAAAGCAATTACTGGGCATTGGTAACAGAAATGCTAGATAGGAAAATGAAAGTAGAAGAATCCGTGGATGAATACTATTTAGTTAAAATAATTTTATTAAATGCTTGTAGTATTGAAGGTAAAAAGGCAGTCGATTGTCTTATCTACGGCATAGACGATAAAATGCTTAAAGCCAGTGCATCGTCTGCTAGGATAGTAGATCCTGAAGATTTGTTAAAATCCCTAAAAGATCAGTGTAGGGAATTGAACTTTATGGTCCCAAAAAGATCATTAAATGCAACCACTTCCAAAGAAATAATGTGTTTTAGATGTAATAAATCAGGCCATAAAAGTAACGAATGTGGTTTGTCTGAAATTACACGCTTCAATTGCAGAGAAAAGGGACATTTATCATCTAAATGTCCCAAACCTTTAATAAGATGTGATAAATGTAACCTTGTAGGTCACAAATCTACCGATTGTTTCAAATTTCCCATTTAATCTAATTCAAAAATACAAGAAAAGAAAGAAATGTTTACTCAAACAAATAAAACTGATTCCAAATATCATAAGCAAGCAACAGTAAATAAGATCGTAAATATTATAGCTTATACAGACTTTGGGAGTGATTGCACTTTGATCTTGCACGTCAAGGTTTTGTAAATAAATATTTATTACCAAATTTAAATGAAAACGTTTTAAGTATACGTGGTTTTGGCAAAGGATTTTGTACACCCCTAAGGTTAACAGAAATAGAGTTACCTATAAATGAGGTGACGGCTAAAATAAAAGCTTATATAGTCGACCCGTCTTTACTTCCTGAGCACTTACTAGTAGGACAAGATTTTACAGAGCAAAGCAATGTCTTAGTTATTAAAACTCGAGATAAATTGGTTATTGAGTTGAGTTAGCGCCAGAATTAAATAATTTTGAAACTGAACCTAACAATAGGACTGTTTAAAGAATAAAGACAGATACCGTAGTGAACGACAAACAGTTAGTGGAGTGTGAAAATTATGAAAAATCTCGTTTCGTATGAATGTATACAGAAAACTCCTTTCGGAAATTTGACAATATTGATTACTGTATTCTGGGCGGAGTTTATAAACTTAGTGAAGGTAATTGTAATATTCTTGTTTGTAATTTGGCAACTGATTCTATATTTTATAACAAAAATGCCACCTTAGCTCGAGCAAATAAATTTGAAAATTCATCTAAATATAATGAAAAAATATCCAATATTTTAGAACTATCACCGATAAGCAGGGATCAATTAAGAATTAATAATAGCTTAAGAAAAGTTTTAAGAAAATAATCAATAAATAATTTTCGTACTGATATTGAGTGTTTGGAATTGTTTTGCAACCTGAAGTTACTCAGTTTCCTATACGTTGGAACCAAAACCGTACCGTGCTTTCTTTTACAGTAGCTTCTCCATACACATCATTAATCCTTCGAGCTGTTTCCGCAGCGTTGGTGTCGTTTTTAACTCATATTCGTAAATAACGCGACATTTCAAGTTTTCCATCTTGTGAACAGAACGAAGTCAAAGAAAAATTTAATTTTGGAAGAACAAATGAAGAATGAAATCCGAAACAGAAACACACGACCCTAAATTAAAAATTTGGAATTTGGAGTCTCAACCAAACCCTAGATATTTGAGGTGAAAGTGGCCAGTTCATCAAAACGCTACTTTCATATACATGTAAGGACCTAATATATATATATATATAAATATAATATAATGTATGAATGTATATATATATAATATAACCTATGTATATATATACATATACATAGATTATATGCAAAATGGAGGACT
>DWME01010755.1:0-10019 GCA_018244795.1 Parelbella ahira ahira
AGTATCGACTTACTTGGTTTATAAAGTCCACAGATTTGTACCCGATGTACGGCAATTGGTCCATCACCATGGGACATAAAAACGTAACTGGTAAATCGTGGGAGTGTACTACACTCCTCTGCCTACCTCTTCGGGGTAACCCCCGATGTGATGTTACGTTTATATTTAATAAGTCATAATAATTGCTTCGGTTCTCATATAAACAATGTATAATCTAATCTTTGTATCATAAGACTCGTAAATTATTAAACTTTTTGATAATACCTGCTATCTAACATTGAATTCATGGAATATATTGCTATACAGAAGATTGGACAATCTCGTATTATCGGATGTTGACTGACCTTACGTCATTTTAGTTTTGATCTGTGACGTCCTCTTTAATATCACGGGATAGTAAATGACGTTGATCATTAAATTAAGTTAGTACCTACTAGATGTCTCTTAGTAAGTTTTCAAGAAATATGTTAGGCTATCTTCACATTTTCTGTCTTTTGTGTAATATTGATATGCTATGAACACTATTACCTTAAATTCATCTTCTTCTTTTGTACTCTTCGAACGACGAGGAGGAGACCTATCTTCAACGATGAAGTAATGGAGATAATTGGCACTGCAATCTCAGCCTCCCCTTTAAGGGACCTAACGTGACGATACAATAAAAAAAATTCCGTTGGATCGTATCGCAGTTGTTAGTGGCCAACAAATCGGTCCAATACGATCAGCCTCGAGTGGTCACCTTCGCCGCGCCGCCAAGTCGCGGGCTGCATACATATCGACTGTTAGCGTGTGCATTGCGACATGCACCGCCATGTCAATTGCCGGATTAAGGGCACTCTCGCACACGGCGGTCGGTACGAAAACAGAAAAAACATTAGACTTAGGTACAGTTTTTTGAGTACGCCTTGACAATAATTAACATCTTGTATGTTTGAAAAGTCCTTAGGTGTATTTAGCGATGCGAACAAATACCAATGGCTGTCAGGTTAGATTTTTTTTGGAAAATACTGTGGGATTTAAATAACCCTCTAACGTCAAAAGTAAAAAGATAATAATTGTAGTTAACGTAGGGTAGTACGACTCTATTGAGGTTTAATATGATACTTGCTGGAAGGCATTGAAAATTTGATGGAACGTATTCTGGTTTCGCTGGTTTTTAAACGTTAATCCGTCATAGGGATCGTTCAAACCAAAATATGTATGTCCAACTATTGTGAAAACATCCTTATATCGCTAGGCCTTGCATTGCAAACGCACGATGTAACGACAAGTGTAGTGATGTATTGAAGAGCTGTTGCAGTGGAAAGAAGAGTAGAGACCGAACAGATAACTCTTCATTATTTTCGATATTTGATATATTATTTGTATTTTCTTTCACCTGTCATCTGTTTTTGTGTGCTAGAAACGACTAGGCAGACTAGGAGAGCTCTTTCAGTTGGCACATTGTTTTGAAGTGGTCGTTTTGAGTCTGATAGTATTTTCCGATGAAACTCTTTTGAGTCTGATAGTATTTTGTATATAGAGACCTCCTTATAATATCTCATAGCTGGCTAGATAGACATTATATTTTATGTTTTCGATCCGTCTGCCTCTGTCATTCTCACAGACCCGGTATAAAATTGTATTGAATTCGGTATGCTAATCGCCGCTAGAACGAATACAGAATTGAATAGTAAGTAATAAAATGTAATTAAATATTCAGTCTAATAGCACAAAAACAATGCACGCTCATCTATTTTTAATCTAAATTAAAATTACAATGTCATATGTAATCTGTGCGCAGAATTGTTATAAACTTCGCGGAATGAATTAATTTTCTTTATATCAAATTGACGTTTGCGGAATGAGTAAAAAATAATTTAATCAATTACCAATTTTACGAAAATGGAACGAGAATTTAAAGGTAATAAAAACATTTAAATCTTTCCATCTATGTTCTGTTGTACAATCGTCAACGAGTTTAATTATGCACGTACGCGTACATAATGCGACTAATTACAGTTGGTAGGGTAATACATGTCAATGCATATCGATTTTTTATTCAACTATAATAATCATTACTTTAGAATAATTTTATTTTTATAAATGCAAACCGTGTAGTAGGTATAATACTGTATAGCTATAGTATGTACGAGTATAAACATTTTGTACAGGTATTCAATACAAGGTTTTTTAATATCGAATGGTTGCGCCATTCTATGGTACTTATTGTTATATGTAGGTACTTACCATACTATGAGTTGGGAGTTTGGTGCCCGCTGCAATCGGAAAATTTAAATAGGTTTCTTGTCCTATTTATTAATCAAATTCATAGCTCTGACAAAATAATACGTACGTTGACTTTTGAATGAATGTTCGAATATGCGTAAATACGATCCACTTTTTGTGTATTTAGTATATAAAGGCAATTGACGATACACGATAGAGTTTTACGTTTTAGTTTTTCTAAGAAAATGTACAGGAAAAGGAGTGGAAATTTTCCACTGAATTTTAAGTCAGATTCTATACTATTTAATTATAGTACCAACTATAATAACAGCTAATGAATCTTATTAAATTCTGCGCATATCTCATTTACGAAGATCTAAGGCAGAAATGTGTATGTACCAAATCTATGGCGGTGATAATGTTACGTCCAAACGGATGTCGTTGAATATATGCTGTAATAGTTCGTAACAGGTCCTAATAAGGTCTAAAGCCGCATTGCGTGCAATGTAAGCAATGCACGCAGTATTAACAAGTCAGTTAGTCAACAAGCGTCTCAGTGATTTATTGAAGGCGCGCGGTGGTCTTCAATTTTTGAATATCGAATACGTATGAGCGAACACGTTGCGCCTACAATGTTTTGGATTTCGAATTCAATTGTTGTTTATTGTTCCGATCACAGATTACAAATATTTTTAATTTGTCTTTTTAATTTTAGGCCAGTACTTTCTCTGTGTATCTTTTTTAAATTTCATTAATTAAATTAATCAAAATTTAATTCATTCTTTCACTTTATAACTTGTAAATAATATTAATAGTATTTTACAGCAATATCGAATATTGCGCGAACAGTTTGCTGCGGTCGGCTGTTGCGGTGCAAATGGAATCTTGCGGTCATGTTTACGGCACAGCAATAAAACTATCCAGGCGCCGAGTCTGTCAAACTTTAGAGCTCTAAATACGAATAATATAATGACAGATATTCATTTGAGTTGATGGCGCCTCGTAAATTTAATTGTCTGTCATCTGTCATCAAAGCATTGAGAAATGGGTTAGGTCGTAATGTGACCACGAGATGAAACAGTTTGTATGCAAAAGAATTATTTTTTGACCATCATTATCATTAACATTCCTTTGTATGTTAGATACGGATTTCCTATCAAAGTTATAATGGTTGAGGATTACTACGCTGCATACGTTTATCATGAGTAGATATATCTGTGGAGTGCTTATTAAATTGTATAATTTGAAACTATTTTAACGTAATTAATGTAAACAAAATGACATTTTAGGATTCATTAAAAATAGTAAGTTGACTATACCCAAACACGTAGACCCCATTTCAATGGGTGTCAAAAGCAGATAATGTAGAAATTAATTACATATTAAGAAAATCACATAAAATTATACAAGAATCAGCAAAGTTCCAACTAAAAAACATTTAATTATATACAGCATTGCGACAGAGGTACGGAGCAAAACAATAGATATTAATCATATCACAATTATTATTATCGTGATGTCGTTACTTATCGATATATCAATGTTGCCATCGTTCAGTAGTTCGTCATGGTCGTGTTACCGATGTATCCTGCTCGTGGGTGGCCGCGGAAACATTTCACCCTGTATACATACTCGTTACCACCTGCCACGCTGTTGCACTTCTCATGATCTGAGTATGTTGGCAATTAGTCATACTCTTGCTGCAACTTCGATGTTTCTCTTCGTGAATGTGAACTTTACATATACTTAATACATGTGCTTTTATTATATGTGTATACCTCTGTGTTGCAAGTTCCTAAGTAATGAAATGCAATTTTCATGCTATCATTTTTACCAATAGGGTTTTTCTGGATGTGTATTCTCCATTTTAGAACAGATCTGCGCTTTCCATAAGAAGAAACGCCGCTTAACACTAACCTACGGTTGCGTAAGAATCGGGTTTGATTCGCGCCCAGAATAAATATTCGTATGATGAGCATAAGTATTTTTATAATAATACCTATTTAAGAATATATTTATATGTACAATATGTAGTTTACCAGTTATCTGGATACCATAACACAAGCTCTCATAATTCTTAGTTTGGGATCAGCCGGCCGTGTAGGGAGATGTCCTAAGATATTATTATTACAAATAAAGTAAAAAAACCCTTTAACTAATCTCGAAGACGCAACAGTTATTATAAATTCAAATCCCGCTAAAGCAATTTGTCCACTGCATCTACATTGCTTAATATATTATCTTTTTTCACAATAGACTAATTGTATCCGACATGAACACTTTCCCACAGTTAACACTAAATGAATAATGTCATGCGTTTTGGCGCCATTAAAGTTTTCAAATCGAATTTTACAATAGACACGTGGGCGAGCATTCTATTTAGGGACTCGTTTCATCGTGAGCGATTAACGAATGATATTGATTGAATATATATTCGTTGAATGTCATAGCTTACTGTGCAAAAGCATTGTAGGTGTAGATAAAAAACTAGTTATTGCTTACATTATCAAAATGCTAGCAAATCATATGAGGTTTAAATTGTTTAAAGGTTTTAAAAAACGTTAAAGTTAATTCAAGGTTAAGAAATTTTTGCGACGTGTCAGTTGTTGCAAATGCTCGCAAACGACGATGCCAATGTCATTAGATTGCAGGTTTGCCTGTTTGACAGAGTATATATACACATACACACAAGTAACGAATTAAAACTCATTATTCAAACTCACGATTATTATATTTTATGCCAAGCCCTATTTTTTAAATGTAGAAATAGGCTCACGTTTGGCCGCAATGGGATTATGGAAAGCGAGATGTGGGGTAATTTACAGGGTAGGCAGAAAGCATTAAACGCCAAACATCTATTTCCCTACAGACCTGACCGAATATAAATTAATAAAATCACACCAAAACATGGAAATCTCCAAATATGGGACATTGTTAGAGTATTATATTATCTTCTTTTTTCAATATTTCTTCTCCGCCTTCCTTTATAATTTTTCATGTTTTATTATTCTCCTAAGGATTGACAGGTGGTTCATGCCACTGGGTATGAAGTTCCCGCATTGTTACCGTGCAATGATGAAATTGCCTCATTGTTATGGCGTACAGTAAAGTAAATAAATAAATATCTCTCCCATTCAGTTACCCTCTCACATTCAGACTCCCCTATAATCTAGTCTGTGTGCATTTCTTTAAGCGCCAGCTAACACCTACATATTGAACAAACCTGTAATCCTTGTTGTGGAAGTGTGACCAACATAGCAAGCTGTTGCCAACTTTGACATGACGCCAACGTGTAAATCAAAGCTACCATGTATCCGAACTAATTAGCATAGATGTCTTGCCTTTTTAGACTGATCGAATGCAAGTGGTGTTGCCAGTACAACTAATCTGGTTCTTTCGATATTTACATGATCATGTTAGTTATTTTCTCTATTTTATTATTTCTTCATTTTTGTATAAATATTTCAGTTGTCAAAAAAGAATGGAAATATGTTTCACGATACAATTATAACTCTAATTTTTATAATAACTGGTGAATAATTAATGAATCGAACATAAATTATTAGGTTAATTAGTTTCATTTTCGTGTTTAAAAAAATAATTAAACCATTTGAATATTGAATGTATCACATTTTAGTAAAGTTGTCAAATTCAAAATAGTATAGTTACTGATAAACATGTTGACTGATGGACAAATCAAAAGTTAAGTTTTTAATTTGTTCTATTATTCACGATCTAAATACATCACATCGGAAGTAGACTCAAACATCATTCATTAACACTGAATGCAAAACAAAATCGCAGTAACCGACATAACCATAACTGGCTATAAATTTGCTAGTCTACTTATTTGGTAGCTTGATTCAATCAGTCAACATTACTGAACGAATCGGTCTAATTCGGCGCCCAGTTCCGTGAAAATCATTCAGTCACCACAATTCCCTGTTGTCGGATTTGGTATTAAATTGTGCCCACACTTTCGTCACGTCAGCTCAATGATCAATGATTTCGCTTAACTGTTGGCTAGATCTAATCCGCTACCGTGAAATCTAATTAGTCACAGCTAATGCGTTATCATTCGGGCTTTTTTGGGTTAAATTTTAACTTTTAGTATTGCAATTTTAATCCGTGCTATGTATTGTACAGACTTTTGATTTACGTACAACATAATTATAAATATAAGGATGACTGATTCTTTTTTTATAATTAGCCTAGCAAATACGCAGACGAATCATCTACTGGTGGTTACCGTCACCGACACCCGAAGAATCGTCAATACTTGCCACATTTGCAGGAGAGCTCATTCATTACGAATACCCTATACAAATTTTAGTCCACGCAAAGGCAAATGGAAGCAATGTATAAACGTGAAGTAATGAGCAAATTCTCCCCTTATCACAATATTTACAGGGCAAAGACACGTGTACGAACACAGCCCACGGAGCAGCCCACGTTTGTTTGTTTTAGTTCCGCGGGGCGGCGCCACTGCAGCCCGATTGGAATTGCATTAATTACTGAATAATGGCGCTCTCTGTTTAGACGGTAATGTGAATGGGATTAGCCCGCAAATGAACCTAATCGAATTACTGTACAACATTCCATTGTATGAATTGTAAGTTTAATCGTATTCGTAAAATATTCGGCTACGTTTCGTTTTTAGTTTAGTTCTTAGGTTAGTACCTGGCGTGTTGCAAAGAACTCTGCAATGTGGATACTTAGTCTTTTTTTCTTATGTACCTTAGCAAATGTCTAAATAAACCTTTATGTAGACATTTATAATCTAAAACTTAGGCCTAACTAACTAACTCTAATTGGGGGAGGCCTATGTCCAGCAGTGGAGATAGGCTGATGACGACGATGACGACAGCGACGGCGACTACGAAGACGATGAAACTTAAACTTTATTTTGATATTAACATACATATAATTAACCTCTTTTTCCTGTACTCTTGCCAGTTTCTCTCTTACTTGATTACTTACCGCATTAACACTAGCTATAAAAATAATTATGCGGGTAGGGCGTTAAAATGACGGAGGTTCAAACCAAAAACTTGGTTAATTAAAAGCCAAATATTTACATAATAATGTGTGCTGCTTACGTTTGTTTGTCCAGCGGAGTGCGGCGCCACTGTGCTGATTACGATAGTGTACGATACGTTATGTACATTGATTTATTGTACATTAATAATGTACTTACAATAACGTTCCTTTTCAACTAGAGTGTAGCATCTCAAAAACTCTATCAGAAAACAGTTTAGAATTGAATACATAATTATTCTATAACTATTTAGGTATTATATTTGTAGTTATCTATATATCATGAAATAGTCTATAAGTCATATAATATTATAACAATCGTGTAATAATTACGATTTGACATTGTTTGAACTGTTTTCTGAAAGATATTCTTTGATATGTTACAGTCTAGTTTCAAATGAGCGATATGTAGGTACCTACTCGTACATTAATTAACAACAGCGAGCACTCGTAATGGCAAAAAGTCGCATTGTTAATTAAATCCGATTGTTATACGATTTGTAGATAACAAATCAGTGTATACCCGTTGATATCTTAATGCATTTTTATAATTATGAATATCATTATAACATAAAAATGCAACGAAGTACATTTTCCTTGTATATTTATTTATAGACACAATGTAGTCTTTGTTTGTGATTTTGATTAAGTGCAAAAGATTCGAAATATATGGTACCTAATGTTAATGTAAAATTTAATTTATTTTATACATAACTTAACGTCCTTATGGAGTAGGCGGTGAGCAGGACATTATTTATTACGTCTGCTTACTTTATTACTTATCTGTTTCTACATATTTCTTTACCTTTATACCCCCTAGGGGTAGACAAAGAACATCGAATGCCAAATTTCTTACCTTACGGATCCTTACATTAATATTATCCCTTATTATTTTTAATATATATATTTGTTAATGTATCGTCTGTTCTATAAATAGCAGTTCTTAAATATCTATGTATATATCTAAAGATTGTTCTGCGTGTTACTCAAATTCTACCAAGAGGTATCTGTTTAACATAATATTGTAGTTGTTCATTTGACATACAAGATGAGCCACGTTCTACCTAAAGCCTAATGTTAATGTATTCAGCGGAAGACACTTGGGCAGACACGACATTCCTTATACGTGTGACATTGACCACTAGTCCTGCGTATATCGCACCGTTTATTATATGAGGTATGGCAGGCACATTAACACGTTATTGTTGCTGTCTATGATTTGGGTGGCAACGGCTTAAGTTACGTTTTGTTATTAGGTAATTGATTGATAGTCTAAGGTTTTATGGTCTATTAGTTATCAGTAGTTTTAAATTAGTAGTTAGTTTTAAATTAGTAGTTTCAGTAGTTTTTAATTATTTTAATTATTTATTAGTAGTTTTCAATTAAATCATTTAATTATAATAGGTGTCTTGTATTAAAGTGAGTACTATTGAATGAATGGTTAAAAATATGTTCAATATATAGCATTAACTGCTTTATTTAAAAAAAATTGTTTCATGTATTGCTATGAGTACGAAATTTCTATAAAAATATCAAAGTTTATAATGGCTAAACTAATGCCGTAAAGGATCTGGCATGTTGACATAATAATAATAATATTGAGTAATATGACAAGTCTTTGAAATAAGATTTATAGATAAAATCTTATCACAAAAGTTCAGAGATAATTAAATGAAAAATATTATGACAGTAACATACCATATGTGTACTGTCCCTGCCCTTTTATGCAAGTCAATTATATTAAATTAAAAGCGGTCTCATTAGCGATATGTTGCGCCCACCGTACCCGGCGCCGTCGCGTCAGTTGCCAGTATGCAAATGCACACCGGTTATAATCTTTTACATTATTGCACCCACTTTCACAATGCTTCGCATACTGCCGCTTGGGTTTTATATACTGTGTCTTTTTAGTTTTTTTTTCTTTTTTCAATTTATCGAAGGCCTGTTTAGTGTTGACGAGCATTATTATTATTTTTTAATATTAAATATATTTTCAAGTACATTATTAAGTTTCAAATAAGGGGTAAATTTTAGGAAGTTGTTAGCGGAATTGAATTTTTGAATAATGTTTTGTAATATAAAATGTTACCTGCGTTTATGTGATGTTTTTTTATTATGCATTTATTAGTCATATTATTTAACAATTGTATAGGTAGGGTACTAATATATAATGAGAATTAACAGAGTTAGAAGATTTATGTGGCCTGCCACGCTGGCCAAGTACAATTTGATACCAACATATATACAATACATAATGTATTATTGTTACATTGTTGTCAGTTCCCTTACGGGGTAAACAGAGAGCAGCGATAGATGGATAAACGATCGTTAATAAAGCTCGCATCCGATCATTTCTAACATTATCATCATTATCGTGGAATCGAACAGCAAACATCTGCTACGGGCCGCGGTTGCGAACGGAACGTCATTCGAATTATCTGTAAACGGCTGTTAAGAGATGTTACTGGCAACACCGAATGTTATGAAGCTACTATGAGTTAACGCTGACGAGATGTTACTGTCAAAACCGAATGTCATGAACCTATTACGACTTGAGGCTGACAAGATATTAATGGCAACACCGACTGTTATGAAGCTATTATAACAAGGCTGTGTGCATATAAGCCTTTTTTAGTAGCGAAATAAATCTGTATAATTAATCTTAATCTTTAAAATATAACGAAACATCACCTGTACTTCCCTGGAAGGGTAGATATAATGTAGTGCACCCCCATGATTCGCTATTTCTGTTTTACATTATTACATTTTAATTA
>DWME01010756.1:0-10018 GCA_018244795.1 Parelbella ahira ahira
CGGAGTCTGGAATTGTGCCCGGTGTATGGCAATAGGCTCACCACCTATTCTATGGGACTTAAACGTAACTGGTGAAAAGTGGGAGTGTAGTACACTCCTCTGCCTACCTCTTCGGGGAGAATAGGCGTCATATTACGTTTTATAAAAATGGGTTAATAAAAATCGTATTCCACTTAAACATAGTTGAAAATCATAAAGTTTCTTTGTTCGAATTCAATTTCAATTATGTGTACAGAAACACAAAACAAAATAATCAACTGGGCGATGATCTTTTGCGAAGTTAATTGGAATTCTTAGAAAATACTTCATTCGTAAATAAACACAACTTGTTCAAAGGCACCCTGTTAATTGAACTCCACTTTTGTTGCTAATTAATGGACTCATTAATTGAATATTACTCGTATATACGAATATGACTCATATTCGTTGCGAATCCAATTTGTAAATGTGTAATGTGTTAGCAGGCTCGATGTAGTATTGAAAGGCGTGTCGATGGTTTGACGTCTTTATTATAACTAACTAATACAGAACTTACACTAACTTATATTGTGAGGTGTCTTACACACACACTACAAATGTATGTAATGCTTTTTTCTGTAAATAAATATGTATGAAAATAGGACGTTTTGAGCAAGTGAATAAACGCCTGAACCATTTATATTTGAATTATTAATTAGTGAAGAATTGAGTAATTAGGATAAAAACTATAGAATATTCAGATTAGACGTAACAATGCGCGCTTCATATCTACATAATTATACTGTAAGTCCTCTTTATACACTTCTAAATTAATATACCGAAGAAGATTCCTGTAATTAAAAATTCAAGTAGTGAAAATAAATAAAATTTCTGATATAAAATAGAACAAGTTTTAGAGAAAAGATTAGCAGTATAATTATAATTTATACTTTAACTAGGTATTAACTGAATTTGCCAGATTGCGATCAATCTTATGATTTAATGTAATTAACGAGTCATACTATACAAAGTTCTTATTACAATGGTAAGGAAGTCAATTTGACATTGTAGAGTATGACTCGTTAATTACATGATTTAATGTAATTAACTATTTATACTATACGTTACGTTTGTTACGTTATTATTGAAATGTTCATTTTTAAATAACATTTCTATTGCACCTACCTCAATACAAATACTGTTCACTCGTTACTACAAAAACGTTCAGCAAATAAGCCTGAATAAACACTGATATTTGACCTACACTTACGACCGTTACGACGTTATCGACCGTTTCACGATTTGTACACGAAACGCCCTCAGTAATTGTTTCTTGGCGTGCAACGAAGTGCCCGACTGCATTATTTCCATTTTCACTTTGGCAATTGACGCTGCGAGCAATAAAATAAATGCTGCAATATCAAATCATAACTCGGAACATTTGGATTTCAACGTTCATAAAGCATTACAAATTTATAGACCATTCGTGAAGTTTGCTGTAATACAATTTAGAGTTTACGCCTGCAATCGTAAAATACCGAAGAAAAACCAGTTTAACGATGGCGAAATTTGCAGACGAAATTAAAAGTACTAGTGGCCCAGTAGCGGTTGAAATTCGACTGTAAATCATAAAGAAATCAGTTTGAGCGTTATCTAGGTTCTAATGTCAAAGACTGCGCTTATATAAATCTTTAATCTGTGCTACTTATTGACAACATCAGTCTCATGTCTGACATTGACAATGGGAAATCTAAATAATAAATGGTTTATTTGATTTAATTTAAGGTATTTGTAATATACATTACACATAAATTTCAGCATTTTGTATTCCTTCTCTATATTAACTATAAGTGCCAAATTTTATACTCCTCCGTCCGCGCACATTTTCGTAAAAAGGCGTATAAAGTTTTTGCTTCACGTATTAACATATAGACGCCTTAACGTATCTTGGTGGAACTGATACTTCCGTTAAGTAGCTGAACTTGAAAGTTGCTCAAGTAGAATATAGTGATCTCAGCTAGAATTTAACGTTTTTAGATTTATGCTTCTTGATCTTATAATCATCTGTTTACGTTAATGCTTATTGATATTTTGCTCTCTGCAACTTACAATTGTTCATACTGAAGCCATAGCTTCTTTTTTTCTTTTGCTTTAAATTCTACTCCTTTTTTAATGTACTTATTACTATAACTGTGTTCACCGCCTATTCCATTAGCCGTAAACGTTATTGGTAAAACATGGGGTATACTACACCCCTCTGCCTACCCCTTCGG
The DNA here is from genome assembly GCA_018244795.1 of Parelbella ahira ahira. Classification (NCBI taxonomy): domain Eukaryota; kingdom Metazoa; phylum Arthropoda; class Insecta; order Lepidoptera; family Hesperiidae; genus Parelbella; species Parelbella ahira. Next base: position 2,232 of record DWME01010756.1, read on the forward strand.
GAATGACAGGCATGATATTACTATAGCTATGAATTATTCACCGTTTGAAGGTCATAAATTGAAAGAACCATTCCATAAATAAATTGGAAATCTTTCGAATCTTATACAACATAAATATGTAATCCCATTAAAAGCATATTGTTCGCCGTAGGGTGTAAAACATCCAGGGCGCAGATAAAATCAACAAGGTAACACATTATAGCAAGGGTCGTTTAAGTAAAGTACCGTATGTCGTGACGTCACGTGGCGCTCAATGCGGGATCACGAACTCAATTCTGATCCTCGTTAAAATGAGGCCAGATAGAGAGTCTTCAGGACACGATTTTTAGGGAGAGACAATCTTTATTGAAGATTTTATGCTATGTAAGTAATGTTAACGAAATGGATATTTTCGAATATCAAAACAAAGCATTTTTATAACAAGAAAAATTTATTGATATACATAGGAATTTTTGTGCAACGAAACTTTATAATAGTTTACTCATATCTAGATAAATGGTAATACGTAATAAATTTGATATACATAATTTTTCAACACAAGAATTTATGTTGATACAGATACAATAAAATAATAATTTACGAAACACTCATAAACTGTATCGCGTGTTACAGTAAGTTTGATATTTCACTGTACATTCTAAAATTCGTTTGTTTTAATATCGGGAATAAATTCCTAAACTAAACTCCATTAAGTTGGAGAGGAATGTGACGCTGCTCTCTTATAAAATCTTCCAAAGATGAACCCTAAGCGAAAGTTTTCCCCTTAAGATAATTTACACGACTCCTTTGATCCTCAAAATTAATATTTAAGTTTTCGCTTTCCAACTATTGCTTTTTGGCTAATGTTTGCTCCTTAATTAAGTATCAGAGTTTCTGGGGTTCAAGAAATCCCTTCATATCTTTAACATTAAGTGCAATCGAATTCAGCCACTTGACCAATTTATTTTATCTCAAGTCCAATGCTTAAGTTCACTTGCTCGTATTGCACCTTCTTTGGGAACTTAAGTTGGGAACTTAAGGCAATAATTCCTCTGGATTAGTTCCAATGAATGAGTCTGGAGAGCTCCAATATGCTCATGGAATGAGTAAGACGTGTTTCTCTCTTATATTGAAAACAGCTTTAGACGCCAGTTGAATCCGAAGCAACACTCTATTTTTGTCAATATATGTACTTATACCGCTTGAACTTATTCGACAGAATAGTGAATAGGAACTTTCTAAGTAAGCGCGCTACATTCCCACCTGTTACTCACTTGCAATCACTCACAAAAGACAATTCTCCAACAAAAGTAAATCTTCCCATAATCACGAAAAATCAATAAGATTCTGAGTAAAACGGAAACACTTTTCACCTACGTACTAATTCAGAGAGGTTCAAGGCAGCCCACAACCGCACTGTTAATTAAAAACCACGGCGCAAATCGAATTTCCCAATCATAAAATTCCCACCAGTGAATACCTTAGTAGATCGTTCGACGGTATTTTACAAAACTTCCCAGCGCTATCTCGGTGGCACGGTCGAGTGGATTGGAAATAAAATCTAAACGAAATCGAGATTCGTACTCAACACGTGCATTCCTTTACTTTATATCGAATTCTGACTCGTACGATATTTTCAAATGTTATAATTATATTTAAGCTTGGAAGCGCTAGGTAGCTAGCTCTGTTGAAGGTCATTTAGAATTTTACGGTCAAAACTGAGAGATTAGGACGCTAAAAAGTAATTTACAAAAAATAGTTTTTGTAGTTTTAATGTCGTTTTATATACTATATTAATATAATAAAACCACTTGTCCAAATACTGAAAGTACAAATGTTCAATATTAAAAACGCAGACAGCTTGCGTGACAAAGAACTTCCCGATCGACTGCCCGTACGAGATGGTAAATTTTTAACCACCAACCACACTGTTTTACCACTTCTAGTTTTACCACTTTAGTTTTATCACATTGTAGAATTGCAGTGTGTCTATTCTCTCGTGGTGTATTTTATCCGTTGCGGTTCATTTTATAAACTGTTTGTCATTATACAGTCACGCAAAACTCCGCTCTATCTCTGTCATTTTCCTAAAGCTCAATGTATACGCCATTTTATTTACTAACAATGATTTTTCTTTCTTGGTTTATATTTATGTTATCTGTGTTCTGTTTATCATTTAGTTCAACAAATCGATTATGTTAGTACACGATAAAAATGGTTATTTGGAAGTTAATATAAATCCAAGCTTTGCTGGGATTGCATTTCAGTTAAATAAATTATGTATAAAATGATTTCAGACTGTGATCGTAACTAATGATTCCATGTTAAACATCTATATTAATAAATCTATGGAAATAATATTTGTTAATTTTAACTGTAGTTAGAAGTAACAAATATTATAAGATTTTTAATATACGAGTATCTATACTTATTTAAACTGTATAGTTCCCATACGTTTAAACATATGCGTTTAAGATAAAAACCTTGTTTCTCATTAGACTTAAATGGCTGCCAAAATCGAGTTATGGCGCTAAACAAAACAAACATCGCCAATAACTTTGGCATGTGGGTATGAAAAATTAAAACAACAATAATTAAAACAATTCAAAATCCATAGAAAAGCGATCAGGGCGTGTGATCGAGCTGGAAACAAATTAAATTTCCGACGCACATCAAAGGCAGTGCTTTATTCCGATTCTCAATTAAAACTTTGATATACCGCTAACGTGTATGTATGTACATATGTAATTTTCTACGTAATGTTACACTGATTCAATCGGAGTATTTCCATTCGTAACAGACCGATTTATGTAATACTTGTTCACAGAATTGTTATTATGTGTCCATAGAAACTGGTAATAGTCTCAGGCTAGTATTTGTAAAGTTGAAGTGTATTGTACGATACCTAAGACGTACGTCTCAATATAAAAGTTTGACGGCATTAAGGCGACTTGAGACTTTCATAAAACGTCCGTTGAGAACATGTCTAGACTTGGTTTCAAAGCAAGTCGTTGAAATTCATTACGGTTTTGCGTGGAAATTAACATGTAACTATGCGCATTTGAAATAGTAATGAATATAGAAAAAACACGTGAGATAGAGATAACACTAAAGTTAACTTCACTTGTAATCCTCGAAGGGGTAGGCAGAGGAATGTAATACACTCCTCCGTTTCATCAAATATGTTTAAGTCCCATGGAATAGGCGGTGAGCTTATTGCCGTATACCGGGCACTACACCGGATTCCAAGTCACTATTAGAGATTCTAAATTAAAAATTCTAATAGTATCCGACCGAGGATTTTAACCCAGAACCTCCCCAGAGTCAGAACCCAGCAGTCGCGCTTGCAACTACTCGACCAACCAGGCTGTCAGTCGAGGCAGGAGAGATAATACAAATCGGGAAAAAATAAAAATACTTGTCATTCGGTGTACTCTGTCTACTCTATACGGGACCTAATAATAATAAAAAACCAACAAACAAAATGACTTATCCCCAAATCGTGAACCAACATACATATAATCCGCGTAAAAACGCCAATAACAGAACATAAAATTTCCATGTTAAACATCAAACGCTTTTTCCAATTCTCAATTAAAACTTTGACACACATCAAACAGCTGTCGCTCGTAGCGCGATGTTACATTTGTAGGACGCGCGGAGTTTCGAGACTGGAACCCGATTGGATCGTACGTCAGACTGTTGATAGCCAATGTTGACTTGGTAGGTTTGAGAATAGTGTACAAGCTCGCCCTTTTCGAGTATGGCTTAGTATTTCTGCATGTGCAGGTATGAAGAGAATGATGAATGCTTAAGTCGTACAGCGGATCTGTAAGGATAGAGATGTTTGGCACTTCGTGTCCTCTGCCTATCCTGTGTGGGACCTGGAGTGAAGATATACAGCATTAGAAGATATACAACATTTTCTAGATAATAAAAAAAACAATGTGGATTTGATTGCGACATTACTTATGTGCTCTTTATATGTATGTATTTTCATGTAATTCATTATCAATCATTATTTTATCACAGGTCACAGGACACAGGTCTTCTAGTGGATTAGAAGGGAGTCCATACATATCTGCGCCATTGGCCCAGTGCGGATTGACAGATTTCATAGACCTTAGAGAACAATATGGAGAATTCAAAGGTATGCATACTGTTTTCCGCGGGATGATTTCTTTAAATCAATAAGTGTTTATGTATTTTTTCAGTTCATAAAAACATATACAGTAAATTACCAATTCATATATTAGTGAAAGTTATTGACATAATAGATTATTAAATTATAAATTCTAATTATCATTTCCAATAAAAACAAAAGTTATGAAGATAAATAAATCATAAATTCCCAAGTGTGTTCACAAGAACTATTGTAAGTGATACTTCAAAGATACTATTTCTGTGTTGCAACCATTAGTTTTAGTACGCTACGGAGCTCTCACTTAACTGGAAAGCTGTACAACTCGATGAGTCCACTTCCTTAGTTTAGTTACAGAACTAGCTAAGACATACAGAGATGTCCAGTTTGAATGAACCACTAACAAATGCCGACATTGCAAAGCGTAGCCTCGCTTTCTAAGCTCTGACTTAGATGCCAGACGAAGTTGTGGTTGAACGGACTGTGAAATGGTTTCTAGATCGCTGACGAATATGGAAGTTAAACTAAGTATTGGTAAATTATTAGAAACTTGATTTAGAACGAATTGCAACGTTATTGATCATTATGTTAGATTTATATTTATCAAGTAGTACCTACGGGGATTTTTTGGAGGATGAATTTTTGGAAAATGGCAATGATTGCTTCAGATTTCAGTCTTCCAGTTCGGAGATCCTGAGTTCAAATTCAAGCGCGCCCCTCATAAAGTATTGCGGTCAGATAATTATGAGTTACTGAAACGTTAAAAGATAACAGCGTGAGGAAACTTGGTCGTCTTAGAGTTTTTTATTATGTTCTATCATCAACATCATTATCATCATCATCATCGTCATCATCGTCAGTCTACTTCCGTCCACTGCTGGGGTGTGCTAAGAATCCACGGGTTCCGGTAGGCCGCCAAATGTTCTATGTATAAGTTATGTGAAAGCTTTCAACTAGTAGTTGATCGAAGTGACAGAATTGTGACCTTCAAGACAGAAGCATAATAGCCCGATGGGAAGGACCGTGAAAATTTTTTTACACACATGTGAGATTTTATTCTTATTACAAAATTCGCGTCCCTTAAAGCACGTACAATCTGTACGAGAAAAAACGTAAAACAACTTCCCTTCGTGTTCATAAAATAAAACCGCCCCATGACAATGCAAATGTTGTGGTTTCAAAAATCTTTCCCGTGATTACAGTAAGCCACAATGCGTGGATTTTAATCAGCACGGATCTTACAGGACAATACTGCCGACCGTTGTATAGCACATGATGTAGACAGTCAGTTTTTCCTGCCTTATAATGGAAAGTTGTAGGTATTTTCATTTTGAACTCTTAAGTTCGTGTTCTGAACATTATAAGTCTAAAGCCTAGTCAGTTAGCGTTTAACGTTTGAGTTTCTTAAGTGTTGATACTATATTTGGCGCTCGGCGCTTTCTGACTTAGCCGTAATGAATATGACGTGATAATAAAACTAATAAAAACTAAGTTCGATGAAATATTATGAGTTAGGCGAATAATAGGTATGAAAAATTCCCCAACACTGTCATTATATCTAGAATTCCATGTTACTACACTTTCGATCAATGATTTGTAAGATGTAAAAAATTTAGTACACTTCAAGTCGGCCCCTAGCGCCCTGCCGGTTACTGTTACGATATACTGTTAAATATATTTGCGGTACACCCACATAAATTGATGTGACGTGGGTGGATAGGGATATGTGATCACGTGTACCTGTAGCCCGATCTGCCTCTTGGGAATAAAATGTATGTACATTTTAATCCTACTTTATTTTTAAAATTAAGCGTCTTTTCGATGAAGGAAAACATCGTAAGGGAATTAGTTCCCTTTAAGAAATCACTTTAATTGGTCCTTTATCGTGTTCTGCGAGGCGTGTGATCTCTGCCAACCCGCACTTGAGCAGCATAGCAGGCTATGGCCATACAGTTCACGTTGTAAGGGGAGAACCATCCAGCATTGGAACGGTAAAAATGGTTCAAGTTTTTGATATATTTTTTGGGAAAACGGAACTTATTTAATTGGTATTTCAGCATATATTCCTTTTAGGGTACATTATTATCATATAACCTTTCTCATTTAAGAGGCTAAAAGTAGAAAGATAATAGAACTGTTATTGTTGATAACGGTGATGCTGGTTCTCATTTTAACCCTACATGCTTATCCTAACACCTTTCTCACAATGATCTCTTAACGAATCACAAGTAATGATTTTAACTAATTATAGAATAATCTACCCAATATAGTGGAACCATATCTTTGTCAATTCCCGTTACTTATAATATATTGACGTGAATATTGAGCTATATTGCCCGAACGGGTAAGGATATTTACACTCATTGAAATATGATATTTTCTTTGAAATATATGGAATCTAATGGAGAAATAACAAGAGTAGTTACGATATCCGAATACCCTAATAAACTAGACGGGAAACTGTGAAATCCACTGAAGAAATCTGATATTATTTATTTGCCCTTCGCCGTATTACCTTTACCTTTCACTCTACTATGCGCAAAATACCTTCCACGTAAATAACGGGTAATAAATAAAGAGCAATGTAAATTAAAATTAAGATTCTAACTTATGTGTGGATATGAATATGAGTTGTTTTCATTATACGATTAATTGGTTGGCGAGCTGCCAGCTCAGGTTCCCAGCTCTAACATGGCATGTGTTAATGTCTTCGCTAAACGAATGGTGTTTCATAAAATATATTAATACAATTGTAAGAGTGACTGCCTCGTTGGTCATGCGGTTGCAAGCGCGATTTCCGATCGGGAGGTCCTGAGTTCAAATCCCGGGTCGGGTACTATTGGATTTTTCTAATTCAGAATTTCTAGTAGTGACTCGGAGTTTGAATCAGTGGCCGGTGTATAGGTTCACCACCTATTCCATGGGACTTAAACATAACTAGTGAAACGTGTGATTACAGGCAGTAGGTACAGTATTTAGCGGTTATTTTGCTATTTATAGAAATAAAAAAAATAATTAAACGAACAAAAGCCACAGAGTCAATTAAAATATTCTTTGTGACCGCGTCTATATAGGGCTTTTTAATATGGTAATAACATAGATTTTTCGTTACCGCAAATGCGACAGGCTGGAGCCTAATCAACCACGCTTCTCCAGTGCAGATTAACAGAGAGATTTTGATTTTCATATATACACAGACGTACATAAGAATAGTCTACATAGTATAATATAATACAAATTTAACTATGTACTTTGTTCCTCTCACATATACTTTCATTAAAACAATATTCTTTCGAAGAAAATCTAAATAAATGTTATTCACAAACAAAGCAGTCTATCGAAGTTTTAACTGAAGATCGATGTAAAATGAACCGGTTGTACTCGTTAGGGACAAGATTCAGTTGGCGAGGTGCCAGCAAACTTTGCAAGTGAAAGTTCGAAGTGGCTGGCTTGGGCAGCCGATTAACCAAGTTATCACAGATAAAAAATGTTAGAAGATAAAGGATATTATTTTAAAACTGTCACAGAATTCCAGTTTATTATTATTATATCATAACGTCAGATCCGTTAAAGGATAGAGGCACCGACTGTCAAATGTCGCATTCCTAACAGATCTGACATTATTTTTTACATTTATTTACATTTTTTATTTACATTTACATTTTTC
>DWME01010757.1:0-10018 GCA_018244795.1 Parelbella ahira ahira
AAGTCAAAGAAAAATTAAATGGTGGAAAAACAAATGAAGTACAAAATTCGAAACATAAACACACGAGCCTGAATTTGAAATTTAAATGAATTTGGAATTCCAAACCAAACAACCCTAGTTATTTGAGGTGAAAGTGGCCAGTTCATCAAAACGCTAATTTCATAATATGTAAGGACCTAATATGTCACCAATGATATAAGATGATGATTAACGCTGGTTGACTACCTACATAGTTGAATATGACGCTTGGTATTATGTTCACTTTTTTTCACCCAGATTTATATTTACAATAAACAATAATTAAATTAAGTAATAAAGAGAAAATATTAAATATTTACGTGCATCGCTTTAATTGATTTAAAGTTATAACACGCGAATGGAATTGTATCACGTAAGAACTAGTCAGTACCAGATACCAGTAAAAAGCCATATTATATCTACTCAGAAACTAAATAAAGAAGCCAGTCTCTTCTCGCACAGAAAATAAGAACAGCGAGAATAATAGAGCAGATAACTAATATTAACAAATATTCCTTATAATATAACTACGCCTTAGACATAACATCTTCGGGGATTTGAGGCTTGAATTAACGTTTTTTTTATAAATAAAATAATATAAATGAAATGTATTACCAGTAAACAAGCGAAATAAAATACAGATTACTTAGCTAAACCATGAATATAAAACATTTGTGACAGTGGTTACATTTATACTCCGTGCCGTTTATTTACTGGTTCGTTAGTTTGTTCAATTAAAAACATTAAATAATAACAATAATCGACTCTATTCATTTCTCTGTTGAACTCTACGCCACTGCGAGATGATCACTCGTGCTACCTATTTATTACGACTTATCTACAAAGCAGTAAATTCTAAGGATTCCAACTAGTTCTTGTGGTTAAGCTAACTTTATTAAAACTATCTTTCGTTATAAGGAAATAGTTGAGATTGAAATACTTGGGATATAAATAGCTGTAACTGAAATCTGATTTGTTTGCGCTAACTACACTCCACTTGTTCCGGCTACTGCTATTGTTGCATATACGATATAACGGAAGTCGTACCAATCTTAGATTTTTTGTTATGCAAGGTATTCATAATATACGGTATGTATGGTCATTTTTATAATAAAGTTGCCTTGCGTTTACCAAGATCCCACCTGTTGGAAAGCGTAGACAGGTCCTAAGATGGACTTCGCATGACTAGAAAAAACATATTCACCCGTACTTTGAGTACTAGATTATACATATCCGGAAACAGGAATCTCCAATAGCACGCCACTAAGCACGATTTTCAGGTCTTCGCATCGAACCGCTGCCAGCCACTTTGCGTATATTGTCACTCCAAATAATGCTGTCAAGTATCTAAATATATTAACTAAGTACCAACTATTCCAATAGTTATTGTTTATTCTTATTGTATACTCATTTACTTATTTTATACTTTATATTATGTTAAAAGGACTTACGGTAGGTCTAGAAACATGTCAAATGCAATCCAAAAGATCAATTGTTGTCAATAATTAATTATAATGATTAATAATTTACGTTTCTATTAATAACAGCACCATACATACATATACCATTTACATACATACACTCACCATACACCACAGCACCATCTACAGTCTACACATATACATTTATAACAACATACACACAAATCAGGAAACCTTATTAAAAATAATTCACAGTATCATTTTGATTCACATAAGCGATAGAAAGAAATACACGAGAAGATTACATAATTTCCAACCGCTGAGATTACCTAATGTATATAACATTTGATACGTAAGAATTGCCTCCATACATTTCAACGACTGCTCCTTCGTAGCCCGGCTACTTAAAATTATCCACTCTCTTGAGCCATAACTGCATAGCACTCAATTCAAATTAGGCCCACTGCAATAAAGGAAAATGAGATTTTTTACGAACAGAGAAATGTTGTTTTTATTGTGCAAAAAATTTTTTTCCCCCAAACGCTGATTAGGTAGTTCATTTATTCGAGGGGCATTTATTATGGCTTTCTATTATTGTTCGCATTTTGACGTGAACCTTATATTCGGTTTGACTGGGATTCATGGAGGATTGTTCTTTTTGCACGATACTTCACTTCCGTACGAATTTTGTGATATTCAACTAAAATATTACAGGCAACAAGAATATGTACATAATAAGGCTACAACTTAGCACATCTTCGTTCTAACAAGGCTAGGACTGTGTCCTATCAATGCCGGGACCTTAACCTCGATAGAACTTTGTCCTACCCAGATTAGTTTGATAACGATGGATAATGATCGTGTGACATGCATTAGTCAGTTTCTACCTTTTAATTCTTTCACAATATTCACACAGATCTATTCTTGCTGGTAACGGTGTTTATTAACAGGCATTACTCAAGTAAATGGGTATAAATATTCGTTATTCCATTTTATTGTTCAAAGGTGTACAAAATTTTACAGTAGATACATAAGAACAAATGTATAAAGTCATTTTAATGTAATTGTCTGTGTTCATTAATTTTACAGTCATTATACATTCACGTTATCTTCCACTACCTGAAGTTTCAAAGTTAACGATCTTCATTCCGACGTCTAGCCAACTAGGCGTTAACAAGAGCTGGGAAAGAAAATATTATTCAATATTCTGTAACATTTTACATTCTGTATCAAGGACAAGGACGACAGACAAATTATTCAGCCTCCACGACCATTATTATAATTTTCTGTAGAAATATTTTAACTAAATTGATTGGACACGAAACTTGATATTTGAAAAAGCTAGCCAAAACACGAATATGATATATTGCTGAGATACGAAGAAAGTGTTATATGTCATCTATTTTATCTACATTTTTATGAAGTAAACGACAAAACTATATATCTAAACAAAATAAGTAATAATGTAACTCTATAATTATGTAATAAAAAAATTATAATAAAATAAAACCACTCCTGTAATTGGCGAAGGGGTAGAGTGTAGTACACCCCACGTAAAAAAATTAGTAAGTCTTTAAGAATGATATTCGGGGTAAAAACTATTTGATTTTATGCCAAGGTCAGGAAACTGACTAAAGCTATGTTAAATAGCTACACAACTTCTAAATACTTTCATAAAAATACTTCGAAGGCAGAGAATTACCTCATTAATTCGGGTTCAAACTAGTATTTATGGAATGAAAAGAAAACGAATAATTCTGATAGATGGAAATGGAAATTTTGAGGGTCTTGATTGCCATTAGTAACTGTTAATAAACGTAGACAAATAAGTTCTCGTCGTGTCAAACATAATGACATTAAATGAACAAATAATACCGAGAACACAGATACACAATGACAGCGGAGTATCTGAACAACGAATAATGAGTTGGAAGATTAGATAAAGCGTAGTAAATAAACATAGACAAGCCAATAAATCTCTCAACACCAATTACAAGTATATGATTGTGCCTAACGCGAGAATCGAACGGGCGTCCAAGTCAATGGCCCTTTGGGGAAATACACGACAATCGGGGTATATTGACCCTAGAAAAGCTAAGGGTTGGGATTATAATGTTTTGTGTTTGTATCTTCGGCAAGATATTTTCAAACTTTGAATTGTTTTATTGCTGAATATCTCGTTCGCTGCTTTGCAGAATATTATGTGTGACACAACCAAATATTTTTTTATTGAACAAAATGTTAAACGAATGAAAATAAATTAATTAAAAATTATCCAAATATGTATATACTCTTGAAAATAAATTAACCGTATAAGCTGTTTGCTAACTATATCGTAAATAGGTGAAACGACGTAATATAATAACTTAGCAACATAATGCTTACCTCGTACGTCTCGGCGGAGTTTGAGTTAAGTTGGAAAAGTTGTAAGTTATTCGTTCGAGAGGGCTAAGAAAACTTCCGTCCCCGATGGCCGGCAACTTCGGCCCGAGAATGTCCGGAAAACCTCGGCATCTCCCCGAATAGCTAAGAATAATAATGACCGCTGCATTATAAGTTCGAAAACTTTTGGAATTTAATACAATTTATAAACATTTTAATAACATGTTGCCTAATTTACAAACACGATATTAGTAAGGCATCAGCTAAAGGTACCTACTTGTTATTTATAACGGAAGAAATCATTGTCAACAATACGTCATGATATTAAGAACGGATGAACACCTGCATGACGACGGTCGATCGGGTGACAGTTATGGATACAACACATGCATACTTTATAGCCTGATGAAAACACTTAAATACATACAATCCCACAAAATAATGAAAACAAGGAATATTTCATAAAAAATGTTAATAAAAATACTGGTAACTATTTCTTCTTTAGGTTTGTTTAGTCTTGAGTCTAAAATGTATAATAAAGATCTATAATGTATAATCGCATAACCATTGTAACGTATAATGACTTAATTTTAATAATTTGTAATAATAAGTATTTTATATTATTAATTTAAAGGTGATACATATATAAAATACTAATCGTTTTTTCTCTCAGTCAGCTTACTTCAGCGTTCAAAAGCGTTCTGTTTTAGTGTATATGCAAATAAACCCTTATTTATTTCGTGAGTCAACCCTCCAGGCGGTGGTAAGACAACTGCGGTCGCAACGAAAATATGAACATCGAAACACGTCTTAATCTAATGCGCTTTTACTTTGCGGTAACAATTTCTGGGAACGGCTCTCGGTTGAATTAATTCGTTTAAGTCGCGGTTAAACAGACTGTACACATTTTGTTTCCTTTGAACTTCATGTTAAATATTTCCCTAATAAAAATACTCACTCGTTTCAACGCCTCTTACTTATACAAATTTTGTATGAAATTCGAATTTTTTTTTTCATTTGAGTGGACCTCGGAATAACTTTTGCAAAACAGTATACACGTATACAGTATACATGATCCAACAACAAAGGAAATTTATATCTAAAAATAGAACTTCAGTAGGAATTAAACAACTGATCTCTCCTTTAAGTTAAGTTGCTAACTACCATTGCTATAACTATTTCTGTTGTACAACAACTCTTGTAATATTCAGAACTTTTTTAAATACATCATGGCAATAATCATGTTAGTTCTTGTGGTGTTTTAGCTTATTGGGTCAGCGGCTTTGATGACGGAGCTGAAGCAGATATTGGTATGCATATGTTCGTGAATATATTTAGCTATCTGGTCACCATAGTGTATTACTCTACTTTTTGTTTACTTACAGATCCCTTAATATTTATCATTTATTTAGTACAATCTATAATTTATGCAAATTTCTACCCCGATTTGTATAAAACAAAACAAGACAGACAGTTGCGGTCGTCTTATATTTGGACTGATGTATTCCAAATACGAAATGTCTTAACTCTTTGAGCAAAACTGTTTTTGTCCCTGTTCGGCTTGCGGTTGTAGAGTTTTAGGGAAAGACTTTTGTTTAAATTGTGGTTTCAGCTTTATGTTTTAGGTTGGTGGTTCAAAGTTTTTGGTAGGTGTGTGTTCAAAGTCGAAACGTGCATTCATTAGTAACCGTCTTATCCATAATGTATTTAAAGTTTGTAAATTTTCTCATCATCATCACATCATCTGCCTGTTTAAGTCCACTATAAAATTCTCTTCCATAATACCCCTGTGAAGGGCTGCAAGCAGATGCTGGATGCGACAAGCCGAGGACAGGGCGCGATGGCGCATTCCTCTGCTGGTAATACTAGTTGAGGGTCACAGAGTACGATAACTCGCATCGCCTAAGTTACTTTTCGTAAGCGAGTAATATCCTACTTAGTTGAGAGTTTTGTTTATTACAAAACAAATGATCAACAATTGTTCCATAGGTAGGTCAACTATTAGACATGGTTTTGTTTTTAGAATGAGACGAGTAGTGCTGATGAGTAGACTTTTTTGCTTTAGAGTACAAAATAGAAAACCTTAGGATGATTATATAAAATGATATACAGTCTTAAAAGACTCAAGCCCCAGATCGTGGAGCGTGAAACAAAATCTAAACAACTACACGATCGTTGTTACGTAACATAAATAAGTAACAATGAAATCGTGTAACTGAACACGCGGATAATACAGACAAAATGAAACGAATAAAACAAAGACACAATTACGATAGAGCATAATGTGTAAATATAAGGCCTCGCTTGAATGATCGAATTTCAAAATTAAATACGGCTACCTACATATAACATACACGCCAAAACCCGTGCTCGCGGAGTCCTTTACAAAACACGTCAGTCAATCGTAACATTGGGAAGTTGTAACACGACGCAATTTGTGTGCCGTTAAAAGGACAACTTTATAATTGGCGTGGAGTCGATCCGCAGTTATTAGCTGAGAGCACAATAGCGTGGGGAGCGACACCGCGAACAATGCTGCTGTAACCGGCATTCGAACGTTGTGTTATTCTATTTGCACAACATTTTGTTAGGTGTGTAACGTGTTGCGGAGACAACGCCATGTGCCTATTAAATGTACGAACTTTAACACGATACTGCACGCATGTTTCATACTCGTACCATATACCATTCCAATAACCTAAAATTAACTAAGTATTGGTTTTAAACAGTCTGTGACATATTAATACTTGATATTGAATCTTACAAGTACCCAAGGTAATCATCAGACAAGTGTTATTTGTCGCCGGTTGTTTTAATATAGACTATGAGATAAATTTTAGTGACATGATATTGTTGCTGCTTATAAATATGTTAATACCGTAAGCATATTTCATGCGTGCTATATATGAAAATCGTCGTAAAGGTGAAAAACATTCTTGCGTACTTTAACAACTTAAAGATCATCGACTTCGACATCGACATCGAATGAACAAAGAGCAATAGTGTAGAAAAGGTAAGCATATAATACCGAACTTTCGAGAACTATGTGCCCACGTGCTTGTGTCACCCTTCCTCTGTCGTGCCACTTCTGCAGAATGAGGTTCCATTCACGTCAATTGAAGTCGTAACTATCGTACACTGTTTAGTTAATACCCAGGTTTTTCCCGCGCACGTGAAACATATAGAACGAAATCGTTCTGATGTATCATCGGTTTAACATAAGATCCCGTCCTGGTAACACATTAGCGACTGCTCAGGTGTCGAAATATACACGGGCAATAGATGCCACTTTTATAAGATAGCCCGGCTGCCTATTCTGTTAAATTTATAACATAAAATCTTAAAACCATTTATTACGGAACGGATAGTTCGAAAAATTCTAATGTATTCTAGAAGAAAAAAGGTAGTTGATAGTTAGTTGTATATATACATATGTGCTTAATATTTACTTACACATACCAAACATTCATATGTAACGATATATTCATACTGACTCATTAAAAAAATCGTGCTTAGTGACGATATAAAATAATTAAAGCTCCAATATGATATTATAGCTTTAAAGTACTAAAAATTGATTAGCTAACATCTATTAAAAAAACCACAGTCTGTATCTACGGAGCTACAATAGAAAAATCAACGAATTCCCCAAATATCTCTGTAATACTTGTCTACAAAAAATATACACGCTACGGGCAAGCACATTAAGCCCTTAAATAAGCTTGGCTAATTAACTTTTCAACGCCGGAGACGGAAAGTCGTGACCGCGCCGCTACACCTCATATTAAGAGTAAATCCTTCGAAATGCATAAATAATTTATCTGACGCAGGATTAAGAGCGGCCACATTCACACCGTAATGTCACACATTTTTATGCGACGTTATGTTAACATAAAGTACTTAGTATGTTATAATTTTAATTACTTAGTATGTAATAAAGAAGGGTGACGTCACGCCTGTATCATCTTAAAGGGGTAAGCTGAGAAGTGTAGTAAACTCCCACCCTTCACCAGTTACGCGTACGTCCCACTACGGAATAGTTTTTATAAGAATATTACCATATACCGAAGACAAATCTAGATACCGAGCTACTGCCGCGAGCTAATGCTAATGACTTTAAGGAATAGAGAAGAGGCAACAGAATGTTTCCAGGACTGCAGCAAATGAAAATCTGATTTAAATTTAACCCCATGATAAATAGACTTGATAATTCGAGTACCTATGTATGTATATGTACGTATTACAAATATCACCTTGAGGCTACATTCCAACTTGTCATTGAAAACGTTTATTCCAGATTTGATTTCAGCAGATTTATAGCGACGGTAACGGATTACAACGCCAAATACAGACTAGCTAAACTTTCAACTTTGCCCGCAAGGGTTATTACAGATTGAACAACTATTGAACTGTATCAGGACCAGTTTAACAGCAGTTTTAAAACTTCTGTACTTCAATACCTTACACAAGTAAGACGCACAAACAAAAAACAAAATTTATTTTAGGGTAATGCTTAACGCAACCTTTATATGAGGGTATGTTTTGTTAAGTAAAACTGATTTATCGGTCTAAAAGCGTCTTAAGTAGGTAATATTAACACTGTGAGCTTGATCCGTTTTATAGATTTATACCTATAAACTATTATAATTCACATTATTTATTATCTATTTTTTAATCTTTTATTGTTGTTAACTATGGCCGGACTTAATGTCAATGGGCAATTTCTACCAGGTGATGGAAAGTTGAAATAGGTACTTAATGTCTAAATTATCAAAAAAAGCTCAAGCCATAATATACATAAATATACGATATGGAATCTGTATAATTATGAAAATATATTTACATATACTTTACATACCATATTTTGCACAACGGTGTAAGCGTGTTCTGTTCCGAGACGCAGACAGCCCCTGTGTTGCAGCACATAATCCGCTCAATAGATTCCGCCGAACGGACGCGACGTACGTTTTTGATGATAAAGTTCATACGATAGAGTTTTCTTCGTATATATTCTGCTGTTAAATCCCTTACTAACGTCACAGTGATACCCATTCAATCTGAGAGTAATACTAAGTCAAATTGACGGCGATACTAAGTCCAACTAATAGTCATACTAAAGATCTCATTAATTCTACTACTGCAGGTAACAGGGCTATCTAAGAGTAATACTACGCCAAATAATTAAAAAGAACTTTTAAGGGTTTAAATACATACAACATCAAAACATTAGCGTAAATAATAATTAATATTTAAGTCTTTAAGATTTTTTTGCAAATTGTAAATATTATTTTCAATTTGTAGCTCCATTTCTCTTCATTACAAAGTTGATAATACGATTTACGGTAATGAGAACATGTGGCAAATGAGTAAGCTACAGATTTTACCAGACCTGTGAAAATAATATATAGACAAGTTTACTAAGAAAGAGTACATGGAGTATGTTTAAGATGACTTAAGTCTAGTTCCACAGCTATACAAAACATTTCTTTGTGAGTTTAACCGGGTAGCAGCAAGGTCTCGCCTTCCTTGAATACTAATACTCGAGAATGTAGAGTTCCCTGACACTTATGTAGCTATTTTTGCTGGCAATTCATTGCACAAAAATATTTTACAAAATAATGAATCCTTACGTTATTTGAATTTTTGGATAGAGGGCGGCCGCGAGTAAAATTTTGATTATAATATTGAATATTTATGTACCTCATTGTCATTGAAATTGTAATATATTACCAATTTTAACACAATCATGTTTTGGTTAAATCTATTTGTGTATATAATATAACAATTTAATTATGTTTTAATAAATATTGATCAAATACAGGTGAACCATAAGTTAAACGATTACCTTGGGTAATCTCAAACGTAATAAACAGTCCAAAAACGGGTCAAAGATCATTATTTGCTCGTCGCTGCTTAAATTTTTTGTGAATATTATTATGATCTTTTTAGGATATAGACCTACGAGTATAGTATTAATAGCATGTGCAACTGGCTCGTTGGTCCAATGGTTAGTGATGAACACATGCTACGACGGGGCTCGTGAGTTCGTTTCTCACCCGCGCAACACTCAGGCACACACGCATACAATCACACTTTGTTTCTGTATATTAAGTGTATAATAAATAAAAATAATAATCGACCCATTTGTCATTCCACTGTTGGAATATGGGTCTCCTCTCATATTGAGAGGGTCAAGG
>DWME01010758.1:0-10018 GCA_018244795.1 Parelbella ahira ahira
GCGTGGCAAAATTCTGGGCTAAAACCATTTAGGGACTTAAAATGTGTTTGTCATCGACACGCTAAGAAGAAGAACAAAACATTAGATGTTTTATTTTAATTTTCAGCTATAATTTTTTATAATTATTATCACTTTTACGACCTTATTATTGTTTCACTATTGAAATATTTTGGAAAACTCGTTAACTGATATCAAATAATATTATCTGATTTCTATACAAGAAACTGTAGACCTGTTTCTAAAGGAAACTTTCAATGAAACGTGACAATAACAATAAAACATATGTTTCCATAGTTTTACATACGATACGTGTATTGAAATGATTTCACTTCAAAGCGTTTATTTGCATGCTACGTTAGACGCGGATTTCGTGAGGACTATGCTACATTGTGGCTCTGTTACGACTTACAATGAATTCGTGAAGGTAGTTTGATACGCTACATTACGTATGTCACATCTACTTATATCGAGATCGTAGAGTTCACTGGATATTAATATAACATATGGTAAGTAAAGTAATTATTAAATTAAAAACCAATAGTTTGTTCTGGTGATACGAATATTAAATATTTTATATGTATTCGACTGGCCGATTGCTGCAGTAGTTAGAAATTTCGTGTATGGAAATCGACCACCACCAATATAACGCCACCAATATCTATTCACGCCTTTCTCCTCTTCCTACTCTCCTGTCAGAACAAAAATGGTAAATGTCTAATCTGCTATCCCGGCTAAATATTGTTTACCTGTATACACGTATTAGATCGCTCAAGCGTGTCGAATTACAAAGCGATCCTATACCCCCCTCCCCCTTCCTCCCTACGAAACTATGCGGCGTTTCTCGTCTTATTAAACACTAAAATAGTTAAAGCGAGTTGGCTACGTGATTAGTTACATAATTCCGGTCGCGTCTCGCAAATCACTGTAGAGTATCGTGTAATTATATGGAAATTAATTACACCTGCTTGTCTACTACATTTGGTGAGATCGGTTACGGTACCATCTATCTACCGATACAGATCTACGTTTGTAGAAGTAGAATTCTAGTACAACTTAAATTTCTAGACGTAGAATACTCGTAAAACATAGATTTATAGACGTAAAATACTCGTCGAATTTAAATTTCTAGACGTAGTGTACTCGTAGAAACCAACAAGTTAGCACTATTAGTACTATTGGGTGATATTGATCTTATTAATTATTAATATATTAATTATAATTTTGACTTTTTATCATAATGCAGAATCTGAAATTGTGCTAGAAATCTTAATAGTATAATTTAATTTCAGCAAACCTACGCCTCTAAGCCATTTCTAACATTATAATATAAGATTTTTCACGACGACTGAAATTGTTAAGCCTATAATATACTCTACTCTGTATACTATGTAATTCTGTATACTATGAATTCGAATTCGAACGTGTCACGTTTATGTCACGATGGCAATGTCACGATAGTACACTTAGACTGAAATTTACATATTGAAGTGCATTTCCCATTACTAGCATGCATTAACACAAATACATAATAGATACTGAGTGCTTTACTATCAATCTACTAAAGTAGACACGACAAGTGAACCTGCATATGTATGTATGACATGTACATGTAGGCTAAGTTATATCACACTATATGTTCATATTGAGTTTAAAAATTCTAGATTCTTCTTGAGTACATCCAAAACGAAATTTATTTATTACTCTATAAAGTTTAAACGATGAAATCTGAAAACGAACCTAAATGCGGTGAGTCCCAGTTTACTTGACGCTGTATTCTAAGCGAAAGAAATTCAAATATACAAAAACGTTGTTCATCATAACAATTCCTCTGGCTACCTCTTCGGGGATTACAGAGGTGATGTTACGTTTATCATAACAATTGCTAGGTCGCGAGTACTGCAGTCGACGTTCTAAAACGAATAGAATAGGTATCAAAGTAATCGGATCTTACTGGAAATATGTAGGACTGAACCTTCTACCTCGTACACCGAAATAAAGTCGACCGTAAACAGTAAATGTCAAATGGTGGTTTAGAGATCGGACTTACAATAGTGTTGAATTAAAGAAGTAGTTGAGGTGAATATTGTAAGATGCTTTTGTTACACGTAAACATACAACGAAAGGAAAAAAATAATAATTGGTGAAATCACAAAATGACTGAATATATAACAATATATAATAATCGACCCTTTTATTATTCCACTGTTGGAATATGGGTCTCCTCTCTTATTACGAGGGTTAAAGCCACATAGTCTGCCACCCTTGCCAAGTGCGGGTTGGCAGACTTCACAAACCTTAGATTTTTTTTATAAATTCTACGGTGTGCAGGTTACTTCACGATGTCTTCCTTCACCGTCAACAGTGATATTTAAACTTAAAACGCACTTTTGTAGAGAATTGCGCGCCATGGATTTGAGCCCAGCGGCCCCCGGAGTGTGAGGTTGAATTATTAACCACTAAGCTATCATTTCGGACCGAGTATATATTGTAAATTATTTAGAGCGAGCGAGAGACCTGTCTATATCAACGAGACAGGCGACACAAGAAACAAAAGCTAGCTAATTTAAAATCATATTAATACAAAGAATGTAATAATCGAATATTAGTCTTATTACATTACCACGCCATTTCCTTACAACTACCGTATACCTGATAAACCCAAAATCCACAAACGAAACAATTTCATTAATAAAACAGACGTCTCTTTGTGGGATTACGGCACATTTACAAATATATCCGGAAGTTGGGCATCGTTAATATTCTGAACCTCTGCCGTAATTCCAATTCTATTATCATCCCAATCAGGAAAGCGTTAGTTTACATGAAATTACTCCCTTACAATATTAATTGCGTAATTAGCGAATTTCGCTCCAATAAAGCTAATAGGCCCTTGCTGCTAGTTGAGACATATACTGTACCTTTGTCCCCCACGACACGAGTCCGACCACGTTGCACATATGTATGTTAAATAGTTTTAATACTAAGCAAATTATTTGTTACAGTACTATAATGGAACTGTACTAACACTTCTATTACTACTCTACTAACAGACTTTAGTGAGCTGGTCCAGTTAATATGAGCCTTGAAATTCTAATTAAAAGTGTTACATTTATATATATCTGTTATATGAGTCATTCATAAAGAATGATATAAATGAAAGAGCACGTCAGGTCAAGGATAGAGATATTTCATACCTGCTGTGATGTTTTCCACCTACTTCGTTTGGAGTGATGATATAACGATGACAATAATCGAAAGACATACGTTAATACGATTAGTCGTGTCGTTCCTAGATGTATTCACACTTTATCGTATAATATAAACGGTCATTCACATTTACTTGCGTAGACCGGTTGATTAGCTATTGAGAAACAGCATTGCGTGTTAACGGATGTACGCGCTGCTCGTTTGGGATATGTGCTATCAGTGAATCATACATTGAGTGATGGGAGTAATGGGATCAACGTTATACGTAATGCGAAAGCTTTTCCATAATCTTATAATTCCTTTGAAGTGACTTTCATTACGTAGATAGTAGAACATACGTGTTAATACAAAAAGAGAGGCGTGAAAAGAACCTTTCAACGATCATCATCAGCCTATTTGAGTACACTGCTGGATATAGGCCTCGCTTAAGGGGATTTTGTCCATAAATTCCACGCTGGGTGGGTTGCTCGCCCCGTCTACGCTGCCGCCCGTAGACGACGACGGCATTTAGCCATGCCTAGGCAGGCAGTATGATATTATGATATTTTGTTCTCCGGCATAACTCGGACTTTCAATACTGCTAAAATATTGGAAACGAGTCTGGTATTACATTTGTTCTGAGGCCACGCCAACCACTTACCATAAGGAGGCTCGCCAATATGTTAAATTTCTTAAAAAAACACAGTAAAATAAATAAATAATAAGACAAAACGAAATACAATACGGCTATGCTAATTTTACCTTTTAAATTATTCTATATACCAACGATGTTATGCTATATAAATACGTCAGCGCTCCTGTTGTCCTAATTATGCAATATGTAACTGCATATACGTACGACAATATGTATTCAATTCATAGAACATTGACAGTTGGTACTGACTGCATTGAGCCAGCCAATAGCCTGCATCTGTGGCTCAGGTCGTCAATCACGGTGCGGTCGAAAAGGCCAGCTTACCAAATCAACCGCTTCATTAGCTTCTATTCAAATCGAATTCCGAAATCAACTTCCTACCGTATACAAAACATATGCTTTGAGTATTCATTGATTTCCGTTTTGTTTAATATGATTGGTGCCTGTGTAGAAATACGATTGAAATATTTGTGAATTTGAAATGAAAGCATTTTCTAAGCATCTATTTCAAAATGATCACATAATAAAAACACATATGTCTTTTTAAGTTTTTTCTGTTTATTGGTTGGGATAATATTTGAAAGCGTTGGAATCCATTCGATAGGATTTTAGTTGATAGATAATGATTTTTCCGGATAATGGAACGGACAGGCGGTAAAATTTAAAATTATAATAATAGTTATTTGTAAATTGACAGCACTGAAACTACCTTAACGGAAAATTAAAACTACATGTCATATTTAAAGAACGTGTTTTTGTATGTTGACGACAATACGCTGATGGGCATTTGTATAAATATTCATGTATACTTCTGCGAGTTGACGTTGACCGCACAAAGCCGGCCAATAGCCAGCAGCGATGATTTCAGTCTGTCAATCACAGCGCAGTTTGAAAGGCTCGCTGACCGAATCAAACGTTCCATTGACGTCCATTCAAATTGAAATTCGAATCCTGACTCGAGCTGTTGTGCAAGAGGCTTATGTTTATTTTTTTAAATTATTGTTTGTTTTTCGTCCTGACCTGGTTCAATCTTGTGATCCAGGACAGCTTAGGAATGAAGTGAGGAGCGAACAAGGTACAGATTTAAGTGTGAGGAAAGGTTTATAATCATTTTGAATTGTGGTTGGACAAATCAGATCGAATTTTTACCCTAACCTTAATTATTAGTCCTGATTTCTATTCGGAACTTAGTCGGATATTGGAAGTCTATATAACTGTGGTATAATTCCTATCAAATATTTGATAAAAATTTATATTTCAATAGAAAACAGCTGATCAACGACTACTTCCGAATGACACCTCTCCATTTGCTTTTATTTTTACAATATAAAGAAATGCGAAACCAAAATTTTACAAGTTTCAAATATTTTTAAGAGCGTGTGTTTTAAATGATAACAACTGTACCGGTATATTGTATAGGTATAAGGAAAAGCCGAGGTAGACACCGTTTGGGTAGCGATGTCGTCGCGACTGCGTCAGTGGGATTTTGGGATTTACTCGTCACTGGCGAGGTGGCGGACATGGCCATTGTATCATTGTTCTATGTACTTACAGATTACGGTAAATACCTACAGATAATAGACGCGTCGGAATGTTCTAGTAATTCAAGTGTTCGAGTAATAAATTGTTACCTTATTTTCAAATGATAAGTTTTAAAATGACATACTTGCGAAAATTTCTTTTTTTCTGCCTTGGTCTTGTCCGCCTTGGTCGAGTGATTGCAAGCGCGACTGCCGATCGCGAGGTCCTGGGTTCAAATTCCGGGTCGGGTGCTTTTGGATTTTTCTAATTTATCAATTTCTAGTAGTGACTCGGAGTCTGGAATTGTGCCCGGTTTATGGCAATAGGCTCACCACCTATTCCATGGGACTTAAACATAACTGGTGAAACGTGAGAGGGATTACAGGCGTGATGTTACGTAGCTATTGTTCAAATTTGACTTGATGGGACTTACTTTATGGTGTCTATTGGAGTTTATGAATATATTATTGTATAGAATTAAATGTTTTCATAAGGCATACTTTTTCAGATATGGCCGCCGTATCACGTACATAGTAACTTTGGTGCTTACTGTGATTGGACGAGTTATTTCTTTAACAGCTGGTAGATCGTACTTACTGTTTTTAATTGGATGTTTAATATCTTCATTTAGCTTGTGGTCGGTGTTGCAAAGTGCTTCTGTTATATGTATAGAAATTGTATCTCCTAAGAAGCGATCTTCAATTACTTTTCTACGCTGCACATCAGGGTGTGTTGCGGTGGCCATCATGCCTTTTATTTACTGGTGGCTCGGTGATTGGAAGACCTTTATTATTGCAACAACATCTCCTCTCATAATATTAGTAATTTTTTCGTGGTATGTATTTTAAAATGTTTCATGGAGTTTTATCATTAATGTTACTTATTATAAATCATTGTGAGAAATTGCGTTACAGGAATATGATCGAATCCCCACGTTGGCAGTATACTAAAGGCCAAACAGAGAAGTGTCTTAAACAATTGAAACTTATCGCTAAACAAAATGGCAGAAGTTTATCTCCAGAAACAGAGAAGGAACTATTAAGTCACATACCAGAAAGTGGTACTAAATCGCTTGGCCCTCTCGCCCTATTTTCTGCTCGTAAACTGGCAACCAATACTATACTACATCTTATTCTATGGTAAGGACATTAAAATTTAATGTCATTCTGACTTGTTATAAAAATCGTAAGTCACTTTAAAATCATAAGTCAATTATTACATTTTTTAAGGCATTAATTTATATCCCTAATTTAAAACTAACTTTCTGATGCTAAAGTAAATATGAATATTATGCCGCATATTGATAAATGAGTTAATACTCAAGTAATTTATGTATGTGGGTGTAATATGTTCATATATATTTTAATTTGGTATTAACTTAAAAAAGGAGCTGAACATATAAAATCATTATTTTTTATCTATTATTGTCATCAGTTTGTCTAAGTCCAGTGCTGGTCGTGGGCCTTTCCCAATAAGTTTTTGTCCACAATCCCCACGCTGAGATGCGGTTTGTGAATGAGCAAGCCGCGCCCTATCAGCGCCAGGTTTGGTCACCTCTTATGCCACCCTGGTATCCCGGCATTGGGTCGGTGAATGTTTTTTGTAATTTTGTCTTGGTTAAAATTATCGTCGCACGACAGCCTTATGGCATAAGCGCTTTTGTTTTAAAAGTAACATGTAATAAACGTATAAAAAGTTAAATTCTTACACAGTTCACTTATTAATATTGTTATTATCAAGAGTAATATTTAAAAACATTTATAGGGTCGTTGGAAGTACATGTTTTTCAATTCAAGTACTAAGTATTGGACAAAATCCAGAAGGAAATCCTTACCTAGAGCTTTTTTGGCAAACAATATCTGAATTACCAGCCAATGTTATGGGCGCGTGGCTTGCGGACCGCATCGGGCGCCGTTATACAGTGGCTATGTCTTTTTGTGTCACGTCAGCGGTCTGGACATTAATAGCTTTACAACAGACCAGTAAGAGATATTTTAGTTAATTTGTGAAATTCGTTGTTACTTCATTTGGTGTTGAAATTTATTCATTCAATATGGTGCCAGATTTGTATTAACATTAACGAAATTACTTCCAGGTCCTTATTCTTGGACTCATGTCTGGTGGTTAGGTACTGTATTAAATCTTATCATAAGATTGTCCAATGCAGTTTCCTATTATGTATCAACTTTATTCGCTATGGAATTATATCCGACTTGCTTACGTCAGTCAGGCCAGGCTTTGGGCAACGTTGTCGGCTGTGTAGGCTGCATTATGGCCCCTTATATTTTATTCTTGGTGAGTGATACATCCAAGTAATTTGTGTATAAATATATACGATTTTTAAATAATATATCACTAGTTATGGGTTTTGTACGTTATTTAGAATGATAAATGATAATTTATTTAAAGTTGTATTATAATACCACAGGCATATCAGCCAGGCGTATCACGTCAAATTGCCATACATTGTCTATGGTAACAGTAGAGTAACTCTACAATAGCTTTGGCGTAAATCTAAACAGGAAGTGAGTTTGCATAATGAAAATCTTTCTTCAACATTTTCGTTTATAATATTCATCTATGTTTTTAGGGACGAAGAATAGATGAGCGTTTTCCGGGATTATTAATGAGCGGATTTGCCACCTGTGCCGTTATCGCTTCCTTATTATTGCCTGAGACGTTGAATGTGAAACTACCTGAGACTATTGAGGAAGCTCAGTCTCTCGGACGAAAAAATCGTAGATATTCACCGGTTTGTCTAGAAAGAATGACCGACATAAAAGAGTCATGCGAAAAAGATAGTATTAACCAATCGGTTGCTTGATCTTTACTAATAATTAAATGTAGACGGGGATAAAAATTGTTGTTCGAAATATATTTTAAACTGTCAATATTTAAGTGTTGCTTGTCGAAAATCTTAAACGTTGTTTTAAAATTGTTCAATTTATTTTGGAGTCTTTATGTAAAATGCTTAAAAGTTTGCTTACGTACTTAAAAGTTTGAAGCTCATTTTTTTTTAAATTATATTTCGAACAACGTTTAGCTTAAATATACTCAAAGTAAAAACATTTGGGTGACGGGGTTTAGTTTTTTACAATATTAGATATATTTTTAAAAAAGACTATTGTGCCTACATCTTCTTCATGATTCGTTTCCTCAAAGCAGAAAATCATGGCTTCTTTGTGTTAGCACTCTCTTACCTACATAATAGGTATTTACATAGAACCAAAAACAAGTGATGATTACTAATTTATGAGATTAAATGTTGGTTTTTCTCTTTATGAAAAATTATTAATATAATTTTTTGTATGAATTTGTAAATATTATTCTATATAAATAAAAATAAATCGCTAAATGTGTTACTAAGCTTAAAGCTCGAGAACGGTTGAAATGATTTGGTTGATTTATTTTTTGC
The DNA here is from genome assembly GCA_018244795.1 of Parelbella ahira ahira. Taxonomy (NCBI): domain Eukaryota; kingdom Metazoa; phylum Arthropoda; class Insecta; order Lepidoptera; family Hesperiidae; genus Parelbella; species Parelbella ahira. Next base: position 8,778 of record DWME01010758.1, read on the forward strand.
TGTATTTCATGAAGTCTGGGGAATGTTCACATGGAGAGAAAAATCGTAAAAACAACAATTTTCTTTTTACATACAAACCACTCTGTCATACATAGCCATGTATTGAGAAAATGGTCAAAGAGTACATTTTACAGCACGAAATGTATTACAACGAGTCAACCACCGGCTAGCAGCATGACGAGTTTTTTTGATACGCGTCTTAATGATGATTTCGCCAGAATACTGCTATACGTAGAAATGTGAAAATATTATAGTTTAAATCAATCCTCAAAAAACTTTCAACCACGGAAACAACGAAAACCAGTTCCGGGTTACTCCCAATGTGTATTCCACCGATGCATTGGTCGAATTTATTCAGTTTACCCAAGCCATTGCTTACACGAAAACACACATCATTGTGTGTTTTAGTGTATGTTGCCTGCTCCCGCGTCGGAAAACCTTCAGATTTATTTATTTACGCGCTAAGTACATAAGTAATCAAACAAAAAATATCGTTTACCGTAAGGCATTACAATAAAAATATAATCACATTAGATATTTCTAAACTTTAATGTTATTTTATGTCTATTAGACTGTGACAGACTAATAACTTTTGACAGAACGAAATCTATCGGGGCAGCTAGTTATTAACAAAAATCAATGTAACTTTGTTATAAAGAAAGAGGGTAGAACAAGGTCTGCCGGGACAGCCAATATCTAAATATTTTTTCTTTCTGGAAGGCACTTAGGATACTCAATTTATTGTATCGCAGTCTAGCCAAGAAAGCTGAGTTCTGTAAATATTTTAATTTTTAAAAAATGAACCCTACGTACGACAATGTATGGTGTCCTGATTTTTAGATATTTCTGCTAGGTAGTTCGAGTAGGATGATAAATAAATGCGATCGCTCAATGTTAAAAAAGAACGGATGTGTTTAATACTTACTAACATTATTTACATATAAATTTTAATACATACCAGAAATGTAGCATTTGAGCGTTCGGGTAATCGTTACCACAATTGCACGATAACGTGGAGTCCAATTTCCATTACATTTTTAATTTTTTAGTATGTAGTATTATTTGATCTTCATTATCATTTTCATGTATGTTAGAAAAATATTTTTGGTTTATAGTACTGCACAGTATAGCTCAAAATGAGAAATGTTGCACTGGTGCCGATGCTAGAGTTATTTTATATTAATTTCTGTCAAAGATCAAATTCTCATAAAAATATATAAGAACAAGCAGTGAACGCATGT
>DWME01010759.1:0-10017 GCA_018244795.1 Parelbella ahira ahira
ATTCATTCATTTTCCACGGCTCTCGAGCCCGTATCGTTTAAAACATGACACATGACATGATGTTTACGCCAAATGTTATTTGCTGTGTTTTGTGTATTTTCTCTACTATTATTTAATACAAAGAAACGAAATTAAATATTTTTATACCGTCAAATTTATCGTTTTATTAATTATATGCCGTTTTACACAGGAGTAGCTTATTTATTCTTTATTGTTCTTAACAAAAGTCCTGACTTAATGCCAATTATCATTTTCTACCAGCAAACCCATGGTGATGAAAAGGCAAAGTAGGCACGTAATTAACTGAATTTCCAATACATACATACATATATGTGTGCGTGTACGTGCGTTCATGCGTGCGAGCGTGCGTGTATAGCAGAACTCCCAACGTTTCATTATTAACTATTTTCCAGTGGTGTTTGAGTAAACAAGAAACTGACATTGTAGAGATTTAATAGTATTTTATTTCCTTCTTCCTACTCTTTATTAAGTCTGCTATAACACTTGTTTAGGGTGAACATTATGTTCCTTATATTATTCAAATATTCTGCAAAACCTGTCTTCAGGCAATCTTCTAAGTTGGACAGAGCGTTGTTCAGTCGCACCAAAAGGCTGTCCATGGCTTCGAGTTTCATGATTATGAGTCTTTGAAATACCACGTCGTAATTATCTTTTTTGACCTAGAAGAAACGTTTTATTACAACTCGGGACGACTGTATATTATCATCATCATCAACCTTGCTTATTTCTCTTCCGAACATTTGCTCTCCTGTCTCCGACTTGTCGCAACCAGTTGGAAGAAGCACGTTAGGTTTGTAAAGATATCGTTTTTTAAAATCCCTGCTCTGCCTATCCCGCGAGGGAATTGGCGTGGAAATGTGTATTTATGTATTAATTTAAATGAGAAACTTACATAGTCGACTAAACAAGCATTTGCGGCGTCATTATCATCTGGATTGTTAGCCTTGCACATATTTGACAGATATCTATAACTCTTACGCCACTTTCGGATCTGAAAAATAAAAATTACAATTTTGTGAGGATAGAATAAAGAAACACCCTCTTTTATTAATTTTATACCGGAAAAGGAGTGCCAAAATCCTAAAATTTGTTAAGTTCCTTTTAATACCTAATTTTTAATTTTTTGTACATATTATGCAGTATATGTATATTCAAAATTTTAATAATGTAAGAAAGATTGTAAGTATTTCACATTATTTCCCGTTGCGATAATTAACTTTAAGTGTATAATTTCGAGAAGCCTCAGACTACTAATTCAAAAGTGTTGTGGCGCCATCTGTTATAGTACTGTAGAAAAAGAAGATCATAAAAAAAATAACAGTTACCTCTTTTTCTAATTGATTTATAGCCTGCACTTTGTCCTTATCAGCTGAGTTAGCAATTCTCAAACATTCAGTCTCTCCGTCGAAATATAATGACTTAGATTTTTTTATTTCAATTTCATTTAGAGATATACAGGTCTTCCACTGAAACGAAATTACCTCATAAAACCGAGAATTTCTGTTGTCTTAGTCCCAGATTATATACTCATGTATTTTTAAGTTGATTTTATATATCTCCCTATCTATTCCATAGAGGTATAATGTATGTACGAGTATGTACACTAACACTCCTATGCCTACCTCTTCAGGGATTACAGGCGTGATGTTACGATATACCTATATAATTCATAATGCATCTTTGTTGAAGTAACATAGGATATAATATAATAATTATGTTAGTTAGAAGTCAAGTCAGCATAGCCCGGTTTTTAGTAGTTTAATTTCATGTGAGTGTTACATGCGCTTGGGAAGGGTTATAAATCATACCTTAGGATTCGTTTTCTGTCCTCGGAAGCTGTGCTCCCTGTGCCTCGTCATTTCCAAGCGGTAGTGCGACGTAATGTTGACCTGCTGTAACTGAAACTCTGAAGTCCAGTTGTGCGTCAGCTGCCGATCAGCTTTGTCCAGGTAGAGAGACGCGTTGATGTAGCTCTCGAACCCATACAACAATGTACCTATATTGTTTGCGGACAACTACAAAAAGACGAAGCCAATAGTGCGCTATTTAAGTGGAAAGTAAAAAAATTAAACATTTACTCATACATTTTTGATCTGTACTAACATTAATAAGCACATTTAGGTTCACGGCTTAGATTTCAGCCTTTCACCCCAGAAGTCCAAAAGCTTCAAATCAAAGTCAAATGAGACTTCAAATTGGTAACTTCAGATAACAACAAGTATGTTAACATGGTTTCTTTTCTTTAACTATTAGGGATCTCAAAGTTGATTAAATTTACGATTAAATTACTTGTAAATATATAATTAACTTGTTAAGTATTATCCCAAAGTTATACTTTACGATTAAATGACTTGTAAATATATAATTAACTGATTAAAACGGATTGTAAGGTGGTCTAAAAAACGTAACACCACGCCTGTAATCTCCGAAGGGGTCGGCAGTGGCGTGTGGTACATCCCACGTTTCACCAGTTACGTTTACGATAACACGGTAGCCTGACAACGTTAAGAAAACAACTGTATGCAGCTAGGTTCAAAGAGCCCAGGACTAGGTGGATTGGCACCGATTAGGGGAGGTCTATGTCCAGCAGTGCACTTGTAAAAACTATGAAATTGATGCTTGGCAATAATAAAAACTTATGCTTGGAAAATGTACTGAGAATGGAAAATGTACTTTTTGAAAATTTAAGTTTTAGATAGTTATGGTCATGCCATGCCATTAAGGACATAATTTAGAAGACTATTAATACTTTTTCCGTTGAGATTATTTAATGCTACAAGTGCTCAAAACTACAATTTTTACTTACCTTGTCACTTGCTTTCGAAATGACTGCCCCTAGACCGAAAATAATATAACTTTTCAGTAACATTTCGAGATGTTGTAGACAAGCGTCATCTAATTATATCTAATATGCAATAGACTCGTGACTATTGCGCCTCTCCTTACATTGATCTACGGTCGAGATCAAAGTAGCGATAGCATAGAAATCATTCATACTCTTATAAGTCGCTATCGAATTGATAATATTACCAATATTTATGTACTATTCTCACTCATTATGCCGTTTCACTCTAATTGCTTTGTACGTTTGTGGTGTTCAAATTTAAAGTACTCTAAGTACGAGTATATAACACTAAGCCTTCGTATTTTAGGAGCAAACCCTATCCAACAGTGGAGCAATGAAAAGTTTCATGATGATGATCATCATCATCATCAGCCTATCTCTGTCCACTGCTGGACATAGGCCTCCACCAATGAGCGTCATCGCGCCCGGTCCTCGGCTTGTCGCATCCAGCATCTGTATAATGATAATGTAACGCATTTAGTTTTGCCAGTTCGTAGTTGTGAAACGTCTGTTTATGCTGACGGTATCCTACATGCAAATAATGATAACCTTAGTGTGATCCGTATCAGTCATGAGGTTCAAGAAGAATGCTGTTTAATCCATGGTCTCTTACAGAAAACAACTCATTATTTGTCATTAGAAATCGTAATGGACTTACTATTATTTTATAATCTGTTGGCATATATGTATATTGTGCTTGTCACTTATGCATATATAAGCCTCGTACATTTATTTTGTTTAATGTGTCCTGCAGTACAGAAAAATATAACGATTGAAATTATTTTATTATTAACCTCACTTACATAATATACTTACTCATGATGAGATAATATGGCGTCTTAAGTAATGTTAGTTTTTCCTACTCCATTGCGACCTCGTTTTGATCCGCGAGAGCTTGGGAAGAAGACCCGAAACTAGACCGATTTTCCAGAAAATAGATCAACCAATACCAACTAAAGAGGAGTGTAGTACACTCTCAGGATGCGCCTTTTGAATCTTAAAAAGTTTTATTGAGACTGTTATAAATGAAAATGAAACACATTGTAATAAATTTAAAGTTTATTAGAAAATAAATTGATTTATTACATTATTTATAATTAAATTAACAACATCATGATTATATTAATGTTATTATTATTACATTGTACTCCCAATTAACACTAACCTACAGGTGAGTTAATAGATAAAATAATTTAATATTTACGATATCTATCACAGTGACACTAAGTACGATTAGTTTTTTAAATAACGCTCGTTTTTAATTTGCCTTATAATTACATGCCAATTGTAGGAACTATGCTCACTCTGATATCTTTGTACATAGAAATTAATTGACAAATTGAACACTTTTGCGAAATGTATGTGGCCATTTAAAGTACGTTTGTATTTAATTACAACGTTTGCAATTCACAGAGGGAAATCGTAATAAAAATGAAGGAATATTTTCTTTTAACAGCATAAAATACCATCAATTAGTTCAGTTTGTATGTAGAACCGAGTACTCAATATTGTGCCTCGAGGAAGGCTCTTTAGCTATATTTAATATTTTGTAATGCCAGATTATATATTCAGTATTTATTATGGTGGAAATATGGCTGTTCTTGGAAAGGGCCCTCTAAAAATTACTAATATATTAAAATATTGCTTTACTCAAATGCTTTTCAAAAATTGTGGGAAAACGTTTTTATAATTAACGAAGTTGTGTTAACTCTCGTTTAATATTATTGCATAAAAAATATTGCCTTTATTCCGAAAATATAAAAGTAAAATATATGTTATAAATCATAGCCAAAATCCTTTCGAAAAAAAATCTAAATATTTATAACATCAATATTGTCATTACTCATTGTAACACAAATTCTTAACAACAATTTTAACTTACATTTATGGCACCACAGTTTTAACTAAGTAACTTTAACTAGCATCTTTATTTCGGTTGGTCGTGTTGATAGCCCTCCTGAGTGCAGGCAGTCAGCTTCTCCACGGCAATTTGGAGGCGGGTGTCGGCGTGCTTGCGGAGATGGTTCAGTTTACGGAAGGCGTGGACGATGAGGTCCTTGTACGACTTTCGTGCGTGTTCGATGTCGTCGCGCACGCGGTGTATCTCGTTCAACGCGAGGCGCCGCCAGCGCACCACCCTCGACATTGTCTGGAAGCAATCGATACTCATCCAATAAGAAAATTTTTAATCAGTCAGCAAATCAATGCCAGATACTTAAATATAATATATATAATATTTAGGTTCAACTGGCGATATTTCAATGTTGAGTCTTTAAGAAATTAGGTAAATTTAATTAGCCAACGATGAGCTGAATGTCGAGCTCAGTGGCATCTTATTATAAAAACCTAAGTTCAGTAGTGGACGAAAGTAGAGGTTGATGATAATGACGAAATAGCCAAAAAGTTTTATTAAAATTAGAATCCAGAAAAAGAATATAGGTATTGCGAATTAATATTTGTGTGACGTCACAGCTTTAAAATACAATGTATTTTAGTCGATCAAAAAATTCGAGAAGTGTTTTGTTTTTTCGCTCTTGGACCTTAGAGGTATCCTTATGATTACGAACTTAATATATTAAAATAAGTACAGTTGGTAGTATTTTATACATATTTTAGCACATTTACTTACTTCACACGGCACGCCACATGTTCTTATAGTTCTATCACATTTCTTGATATACTCCTCGCTCTGTGTATGAAGAATGGGAAAATTAACATACTTACATCGAAGAAGCATGATTACAAAAATAATTTTTAAAAAGAAATTATAAAAATATTTTTTTTGAATCAACTTATAATCCAACCGTAAATATTAATAATATTTTTTAGTTTGAGACTATTTTAGTATACGAGTATATTTTAAAACATCTCTGGGACATCTAGGTACATTTGTTGTATTATCTATTAACGTTAGTATCCATACTAAATGAAATAGGCGAAACGCTAGTTTGCTTGATCATGGGTTGGTCGAAGTAACCTTGTTGAGGTGCATTCTGAACACGATCATGTGCCCCAGCAGGAACTTGTGGTGGTTCTCTGTGCTGAAGGTGGCGGCCTTGTGGGCGTCTGACTGGATCTTTCGCATCTTCGTCTCGAAAGCGAAACGGCATTCACCCTAGAAGGAGAGTAGTGTGTAAGTTATATAGGCAGGTGAATAGAAAAAGTCATTTAATCGCGAACTAGACGTGGCTTGTGCTATTATAACTAGGTAGCCGATAAACTAATACGTAACATCACGCCTGTAATCCCTGAAGAGCTAGGCAGAGTTATTACTCTACTATATTTAGTACACTCCCACATTTAACCAGCAATGTTTACGTCCCACTATGGAACAGGTGGTAGGCCTATTATCATGAAATAGCGGGTGAGTTTATTACCAGGGAATAGGGGCGAGCCTACACAACATATCTATGTCGTGTACATATACTAAATATATTGTTTCCTAACATTTACTTATTATTTATTTTTATTACATCCAACTCAGAAAAAATACCTGTCAACATAAAGCAAATTTGTATCCTGGGTAGGCATCTAATCCGTAACTTTCGACTCAGCAGTCACTCTAATTAACCACTGGAGTAACTGGTTATACAAAAATATTACTACATATTATTATTATTTATTATTAGTCTGAAAATAGACAAGCAATTTGGCAACAAGCGAAACCTGCAGCTGAAAATAACAAGCCGTCACGGTCGTCACCGTAACTGAAATATAATATTAAATAACGCATCACGAGACGCGACGATTAAATAATATATGGATTAGCGACATGCGAGATGATCTCATGCGTACGCGAGAGCTAGAGAGACCGCGACTCAGTATAAACTATTGACGAGTCATATCAGAACACGCCAAGCGCTGTCAATTGGTGAAAAGTTTGAAATATTTTTTTTTCTAGTCCTCCCCCGTCCTCGCCCCTGACGCGATATTAAGATACAATAATCTATACATAATAATAAATGAATAATTCTCAGTAAAGTCATCAAACCAAAAGACGCCCGACGCTTATTGTACGACCAATTCATACCATAGTCATCAGCGTGTTAGCAGCGCATTTCATAGCCCCGTTGTTATTGAATGGCGTTCGTTTCAGGATGTGCCTCGCGCGTCAAGAAAACTGCGTGCGATACGCAGTTTTATGATTTACTGAATTAGATTTTGACAAATTCATGATTCACGTATAAAATACTTACATAGCTAGTTACGTACTAACTTTATAATTAAATCTGCTGCTGAAATGTAATATTTTATGTATAGATACTTACATTATTAATAATTTAGGTAAATTAAATCTAAACAAATAAAAATATTTCATATTTGTGTATACTGGTTATCTTTGAGTCCATGATTGGTTAGTAACAAGTAATTACCATAATCGAAAAAACACCTCACTGTTATCGATACGAGCTTGTGAAATAAGACGTAGGATGGATCGGATACATATAGGACGATTCCGAAGCAAATACATATACATTTTAAATCATTATATACATTTTTAATCAGTCAAAAATAGAATGAAGATGAGATAACGTGTAACGTATTTTAATATATCTTCATACATTTTTAAATTTACATTTGTTTACAAAACAAAAATCTTATAACGGCCAATTAACACTTACGTATACATTCCTTAGAAAAACTAGGAAACTATAAAATTTACATATTCTGCAGTAATAGATGCAGCCTTGCATTTTATTTGCAGGTTTTATTGCATAATAATACAACGTGTTCATGCTGACCTCGACTACGGAGGCATCGTGTTCATTTTCGCTTTTTTTTTGTTGACGCTTCCATTTTTCTATTTATATCACTTGTATCATCTACTCGTACTTGTTTTGCTGTCGATGTTTATATTTTGCTTTTAAGGGTGGCATCAGCATTGACAAGAACTATTACGATATCAGATAATGTAATTTCAGCTATCAGAATACATATTATGTATAATAAATTGTGTGTGAATTTGGAATAACTTTAAGGATGGTCATCCTAGAGTGTTTGGAATATCGCGTCGATAAGTTTAGTCATTCCTTTACTGATATATAGGGGAAAGTAAACTTTCAGATAATACCTAAAATGTATCCTTGTTTTTAAGAAACATCGGTCAAACAAGTCCCACGAAAGAAACTTATTATGAAACCAATTAAGATAACAGATTCTACAGACCTTTTTTAGTTTACGAAACGAGACGAAAACGTTACTTTCTCAAAGAAACAATCGATATTGTTTGTTTGTGGAGAAGCTGTTCGTACGTTACACTACCGCTGTTCAGTGAATAGTTCCACTAATAGACAATTAGTATAAGGAGAGTTAAGTCCACAGTCTGCCACGCTGGCCAAGCGCACCACAATTTAAACCCAGGACGCTCCAAAGTGGGAAACTGATTCTAAGCTATCAATGCTTAAATATTGTAAAAAAAGTAACACTAAACTTATAAACCCCGAAGGGCTAGGCAGAGGAGTGTAATACAGTCTCACGTTTCATCAGTCACGTTTACGTTGCACCAGACCCCGAGCCATTGCTAGAAAATTTAAGTCGTGCAACTATTCTATCAACGAATCAGTCAATTAAATGACATACAATAGTATTTTAACATAATATTTATGTTCCGAGTTAATAAGTACTGACATAAACAAGAAGTGACACGCGCCTTTAAATTATAACGAGTATAATTCGCTGGCAACCGCTAATGGTCTTATTATTACACGTTTAAATTACCTGCTCACCCTTGAACGAAACGGAGAGTCACGGGCAGCGCAGCAACAGACTTCAGTTATTTATCTAGGATAGTCGTATAACATCCGAGTAACAATAATATTTAGGGATCTGATTACATAACACAAGGGCGTTACCCGAAGACTACCCATCTTATGATAATCAGACAACTGATAAACTGCATAGTTTATATGTACAGGTTAATTTATATTTTTACACTCACACAAGAAACGAATACGTCACTAATATTTGTCCTGGATGCGAAACGAACCCACGACTCCGTCAAATAGATTAATCCTAAAACGTTCCCCAACCTCTTTGACAGATTATTGTTATAAGGTATTAATTACTCACTCTCTAACATGTCTTGTCTACAGCGATTCTTTTTAGTTTGAAAGACTTGTTTTTAATATTTAAAATTTTGAAAAAAATTACTATCGAACTGTCTTATTCCTATGTTTTTGTCTCGTTGCTAAACTTACTTTTAGTTATCGGCTAGTACAAGTTACTGTAACCGTTAATAAAAAATCTTATTAACTCTCATTAGTTAAATTAGTTTTATTTGTATTTGTTATATTAGTAAAAATATTATTAATTTCTAACTTCTAAGCAAATATGGCTTAATACTTATTTGGATTCTTTTTGCAATAATGCAAGCAATTGTAAGCTTTCCAAATAAATCAAAAATAGCACTTTTGTTGGGGGTAAAGAAAATTCTAGGCTTGTAGCATTGAGCCGAGGAATAAATAATATTGAAAGATCATATTACCAGAGGATCTTACGATACTAATTACTTCTGACATGTACACCACTACGCACGATTTCTGACGCATTCCAACAAATTAGTTTCATTGATGGACATCAATAAAATTGATGATTATAATCGATGAAAGATAATACATCCGGTTCATAATAAAGCATATTTTCCATATCAAAGTACAACAGTTTTTTATCAATCTGCGTTATTTATTTTTAGAATCGTTAGAGACAGTAGTGTTGAGGAGTCACAATTATTTTACTGATGTCCTGAGTTCACGTTCATAATATATCTCAAAACAGCTTATTCTGTTCATTGCAATACCATACAATGAAATTTGTTTTTGTAATTTACTTAACCATGTACTAGATTTATATTGTTATTGAATAATGTATTGGAATATTCATAACTGTATTTTACGTTTTTAGTATTAATTTATACGAATATGGGTAATGTAATTTTTAATAATCACGTGTACGCAGTGTTTTTGCACGAAGTGTTTTCTAATTTAATTTAATATAAGTTTTATAGAGCCGTACTGACGTACAGCATGTCAAAAATAGAGTAAGACTCATTTGAGTGTTCCTCTCCACGGAAATCTTTAGTAAAAGGCGAAAGATTTGTACGTTTTGAAGGGAAACCAGAGTACCGTGCATTGTACCACTCGGGTATATACGTA
>DWME01010760.1:0-10017 GCA_018244795.1 Parelbella ahira ahira
CAGGCAGGCCGGCAGGTTGTATGGAATGATAGACCAAACAATTGATAAATAATTAATTATTTTCTTTTTATTGCTTTCTATTTTTTTATTATAAGCTCCACGAGCATCTTTTTACAATCGCATTTTATATAATATACATTGTTTAAAAAACAAGTAACTAATATTTTAAATAAGACGGCCCTAATACATATGCATTATATAATACTTCAGTAGGTATTTTATACTATTTAACTATACAAAATTTTTACATTTTTAATTTTGCTGTGCAAAATAAACACCGGGAAACAATATCTTACTTAATAACTAATCAATTACACGTTTTACAATATCAGCTACCTTCTATACATAAAACGCCCGTAAAATTGTATGGTCTTATTATATTAATGATTATTTCAAAGTATGTATATTTAAGGCACTAATATTTCCTAAGAGCTAATTTAACTATACACATAAATATTATTATAATATAATTAAATACGTTGTAATACTTCAGTTTCTGGTAACAGGAGAATTTAGAGAAACGCGAGGCTAATTACTAAGAAAGTATTAGGTATACATATTTATCACAACGAATAAAACTACTCTATGTACTTGTGTGTCTCGCCAATGCATCTCAAATGTTACAAGAAGTCTCAAAAAACGATTATTTCTACATTTTATATTTGTAGGCTGATTAAGTACCAACAAAGTAGTCTAGCGTGCGTTTTGCATTAAGCTCGATTTTTGTATTGCGGACAGCAATAATCGCAATTTTAAGTAACTGACAATTTGTATTATTACACATTAATTTGTGTAAATTAATTTTAAGTAACAACTTCGATACAAACTATAAATACTTTAGTAATCCTGAAAATTAAGTACCTACTCGTATCTACGTGTATTCTGTGGAACATTGTTTAGATGTACAACGGACATAAGTACTTATATAGCATTATAATGGATTGTTTACTGATTGAGCGCCAAGATACTCAACAGAACTATAAAGTTATGAGTGTTTTGACGTTAATAGTTTTCAGACATTAGTTATAATTTGTATTTAACACAGACATAGATCTGCCCCGTATTCAGCCAGCCCTCAATATAATTTTAGTTATGATCAAGGCTACATTTCGCTGCTTACGTTTACGCTCTTCAGCTGAATGGAGTGACGACTTAGGCAAAATGGCTGGCACGGGTTGGATGCGAAGAGCTGAAGATAGAGTTCATTGACATGCTATTTAAGAAGAGGTCTATGTCCAGTCATGGACTAGAACAGGGTGATATTGATGTATGTGTAACATGGTATTGTGAAGGTTTAAGCATATAGTGGACGGTGTCGACAGCCTAGGGGTGTTGAGGGTCACGTGCGGTGGTTGGGTTGAACTGTGACGGGTCCCGGCGTGCTGTGGGCAGCTGGGGAGGGGGCTGGAGCTGGGATGGGGGCAGAGCTATCAACGGACTGCGCCGCCAGCTCGGCCTCCGCGTCCCTCTCCGCTATTTCCTCTTCATCGATGATGGATATATCACGAATAGACGGTCGGTGCGATCTACGCCAACCTGTAACAAACATATTTATTATCGTATTTGTTTGTATGTAGTACGCCAACCAATATTGGGCTAGTGTGGCAGACTATACCCTTGACATTTTGGGTGGAGTCCAACAGTGGAACAATAAAAGAGATCAGTGTTGTCAAGACGATAAAGAATGTTAAACGAAGCTGAATAAGCTTCCAGTATCGTGTAAGGGAGTTAGAAAATAAAGAGTTCACAAATTTTCTTAGTCGCCTAAAATTATATTTCGATCGGACTCAGGAGGAGAATGTGTATTTATAGCAAGCTATTTATAATTACATTCATAACATAAATGTATTTTAATAATTTATTATTAATTAAATCAGTCTTATATTGCTTCATATGAAGAATTATTTCAATGCTAAAACAAAAGGAAACATTAAAGAGCAGAACTAAGTCAACCGAAATGCAACAAAACAGTTTTAAATAATAATAAAATATGATAAGAATAGGACAGAACAATATAGTACATAACTCTCGCCGATCTGCATTGGGGCAACGTGGTGCTAAATGGCCCGGGCAGAAAATTATGCAAACACATAATAATTTGATATTTTTTGTTCACAACAATTATAATAAAATGTATCATGTGACGTAATAACTAATATATCTCGTTTGCACACGATTAAGTTCTTGGTAAACATCAGCTGATAAAAGGTCAAGGTATAAAATACATGATAAATATTATTTTCGTATTTTCATAGAGTTTCTAGTTCAGTTATCGCAATGTCTGCTTTACAGACAGTGTATTTTGTGTGTTTTTTTTATGTATTTGCTGTATTATGCCAAGCGGACTATTCTAAAAGTGACGTAGAAGATGTAAAACATGGCTTAGACCTACCTATACCACTTGATGATATATCGGAAGAATCGGTAGAAAACCACGTTAAATTTGTGAACAATAACAGTGATACAACAGAAGAAAAGGATGATGGACAAAACGAAGAAAGTGTTCTTTTTCAGTTTTGGAATCGAAACCGACGAAGTTACAAAGAGATACGTACGAATATCGAACAACCATTGAAGCAGAAGAGAGTCCTTCGTCAAACCAATACTGGACACTATAACCTGTATCCTACTTTGCCGACAAAATCCTCTTACGGCAACTATGGAGGTCAAGGGTTTAATAATTCAAGAAATATATATCCGTATGGACAACCGTCAAGCAGATTGAATACAACTGACCCGTCGCCCTACAATTACCCAAGCAATTTTCCGCGACCCACTGGTTCCAATTTTTCGACATCTGGACAAAATCAGTATCCCGGCACTTACCAAAATTATTCTCAATTAAATAATTATCCTACAAACCCAAGTGGGACTAACAATGCTGTGTATACATATAATTCTAACTATACGATAAATCCGTACAACCGATCAACGAGTAAACCGTGGCATCCAGGAGCAACAAATCAAACGTATCCCAGCTACCCCCAACCAAATCGACAAATTTATCCAGGAACGACGATTAATAGTGTGAATCCTAGTTATCCTAACCCAACTGGTCGGCCTTTGTATCCTGGAGCAACAAATAATAGTGTAAACCCTGGTTACCCTCAACCAACTAGTCGACCAATGTACCCAGGAGCAGTAAACAATCAAACATATACCAATTACCCTCAACCAGTCAGACCAATGTACCCGGGAGCAACGAACAAAGGGACGAACCACACATATCCTCCATCCACAAATCATCCTTTGTATCCAGGAGCAAGAAATACTGCCACGAACACCACATACTATCAACCAACTGGTCGACCTTTGTACCCAGGGGGGAGTAATAACGGAATGAACCCAGGTTATTCTTCACAGACAAATCGTCCTTGGTATCCAGGGGCGACAAATAATACTGTAAATCAAAATTACCCCCAACCAGGTGGTAGACCATATTATGACCCAAGAACAACAAATAATACACATCCTGGCTATTCCCCCGTTAATAATTTTTATAATAACAGTTCCCGGCCTTCTTATAATTTGCCAACTGGGTCACCTTTTAATTCTCAAATCGGATCTCCTTATAATCCAAATTACAATCCAAGCAATCCGGGCCCACAATCTGCCCCCTGGCGTCCTACCTACAGTAATAATCCTTACAATGCCAGCGGACCGGGTTCTCAAAATTATGGACAAAATTCATTACCCAATCATCAATATTATAATACCCCGAGCGGGCAATATTCTCCTACCAATAATTCATATTCTCGCTATCCTTCTCACGAATGGAAAACTCCTAATTCTTTTCCCTTTCACCATAATCCGGGTCCCGAAAATAATAACTTTTTCTACCCATCACCAAACACAGGTCCCAATTATGATCCTCGTAAAAACCAACCCGACCAATTCTCTTACCATCACTGATTGTTCGTTTTATCAAAAATGTAAAGTTATTTTGTTTATTTATGTTTGTTTAAAAATAAATATGTTTCACGTTTGTTTTTTTTATATCGTGTTTATAATAAAACTGCCTTAAATAAAATTTAGAACTTCAACGAAACATATATTAATTTTATAAATTCATTACAGCTACAAGAGGTTTACGCAAATATACTTCTAAAGATTGTTATTTCACATAAGACCATAACATTTTTAGAATATTATAAATAACAATGTAATCCCATAGTCCGATTGTATAAATCATAAAGACCCGATTTCACAAGTGGGTAGTAATTTGGTAGGTTGGTAGTAGTTTAGTAGTAGTAATTTGGCATAAGAGTTTAGGCTGTATCATTTTGTTTTATTTCAACATACATAAGCCAATAAAATCCTGTAGCCAATAGCCCACTTTCAATGTC
Organism: Parelbella ahira ahira; assembly: GCA_018244795.1. Taxonomy (NCBI): domain Eukaryota; kingdom Metazoa; phylum Arthropoda; class Insecta; order Lepidoptera; family Hesperiidae; genus Parelbella; species Parelbella ahira. The sequence continues at coordinate 4,347 of DWME01010760.1, forward strand.
AACAATGCATTGGCCGTTCCCTGAGTATTGCGATTGTTCATAAGCGACGGTGATCACTGTCTACCACGTGGTCCGCCTGTGTTATTATCACGTTAAATATAACAAAATGGTCAGCTCGGCTTACCTTCAAGTACGGGTGGCTTAGTGGTCTTCGAAAGAAGGCGGGGCCCAGTGATTGTAATGACGATGGCGCCCAGCGGCGCCGTGAGCACGATGGACATGATGCAGATTGTGATGACGATTTCAGCATATTCTAACCATTCGGTCATCGGATTTTCTGGTGTCACTTTTTGGCGGACTTCGTCGAGCGCCACCGGTGCTAAGGCAGCCTAGAAATTTATCATTACGGTTATATATATTTATGGTATTATCAAAACATGAATATATCGAGTAGTTTTATAGAAAATGTCTGTTAATAATTCACTATTATCATGTTACATAAGTAAAACAAACGGCCCCTTTAAGCATAAATACGCAAATACGCACGCATAAATACGCACGTTTTAAATAAGAAAACATTACATGCACTATTTTAAGTGTTTAACTCTTGATTTATTCCATAGTGAGCGAGATGTTTTAACATAATATTTACTTTCATTATAAGCAGTGGTAAGTGGTAACTTAGTGATTTCAGGTTCAAACCACGGGACGTGCCTTTTTAAAACAACTTGCGCTTTAAGATCAAAGATCGCTTGCTGTAACTGTGAAGGAAGGCTGTCCAGAGGGAGTCTTCGAGTTCTCCATAATGTTCTTTAAGTCACGTGAAGTTTGTCAACACTCGGCTATCGTGGCAAACTATGGACTTGATGGACGGAAATAGGCTGATAGTAATGATGATAATATGTACCTGTACTGTGGCTTTAGCCATCCAAGCGAGCCCCACGAAGATCTTCTCCTTCATGTTGAGGTTACTGCGCACTGCGCTGACGCTGGTGACCACGGCGCGGGACACTATGCACGTGAATATGATACCAGTGCTCATAAGCATCAAAGAGGGAGGCAGTGCTGAAATCTGAAACGTATGTTGCTCTTAAATAACCTTGAATTTGTTTTATGGTTTCAATATTAGCAGTAGGAATATTTATGAACTGCTAAGGGTTTTGAACTTCATGGAAATATTTTACCTAAATGAAACAAACAGTGGGATTTTTTATTGAAATCGACACAAGAATATTGGGATGTATTGCTTGTCGTCATCATCATCACCGTTAACATCATTATCAGCCTGCTCCCGTCCACTGCTGGACATAGGCTTCTCCAATGGCACACCACTGAGCTCGATCTTCAGCTCTTCGCATCCAACCACTGGCAGCCACTTTGCGTTTATCGGCACTTTACCTAGCTGGAGGGTGCCCTACGCTATGTTTGCTCTAGACTTTTTTGATAGACAGTAATATTCAACATGTCGCATATTTGAAATTCGCGCTCTGGCTACTCCGTTAAAAATTTGGCGTGACTATATAATGAAGACAATAATTTTTGGGGTTTATGTTATTACCACAATTTGCGCTCCGGTAACTCCGAACAGCATCGGCTCGAAGAACATCCAGAATATTTCGAAAGCGGTCGCCACTGGGTTGTCCTCGATCTCCCAGCCTTGTTCCGACCAGTTCTTGCACGCCACGAATGCAAAAGCGATTACTGCCAGGGGTCCTGTAGGACAAGAAAACTACATAAGATAATGTTTAATATCTTCTAAAGTTATGTAACTAGTTATGTACTGTCTATTGCGTGTTGTACATCGTTTGATGATTTTGTGTACGTACGATGTAAAATGTAAAGATATTAACGATAACTTCTAACAGCTATTTCCGTTGCCTTCAACTCACATCACAAGGTTGGAAATTATCAAGAATAAAGTGAAAATGCGAATTGAGGAAGGTTATTAACTTTTAAAGAACTTATCTGTAAAAAGAAGTGTACCTTCGACTATTAAACAAAAATGTGTATGAAACTCATTTTTTTTTGGGATCTGACTAGTCTTGGTTTCGTTTATAATAATTTTCGATTCATTAGGATATGTTTATCGCGAGATATCAATTTATAAGTCAGCAGTAATATGGTTTAAAACTGATCTAATTGTTTTATGATGTAAAAAATATTATTAATCATATTTTCCACTTGAAAACTTACCACCGCCGCCCCATCCGATCTCCTCGGAGCCGAGGATACACACGAGGCCTCCAGTAAGAAGAAGCAAAACTCTTAGCGGTACTAGGAAGGAGTCGTTGCGTTCCGGAACGAATTTGACCAGGTACCCACACAATACGCCAAATGCAACGCCAGCAACTACGCTCAAAGGACCCTGAGGGAGAAGCATTAAGTTTTATTTTATATATTTTGACTTTGTACATTGGATATATATTTTTTTTACATAAATACTGTACTGCAATATCAACGATCGTTACGAAAGTTCCTGAAGAATGTTTTTGAATAACCTATAATCTTTAATCATTATTACCAACCTTCGTATCGTTCCACTGTAGGTCTCCTCTTTGAATGAGAAGGCTTAAGATTATACTTTGTCACGTTAATCTATTTCGTGTTGGCAAAAACCCTTACTTGAATTAAATTCATCGTGAGCGAAGAGTTGGAGAACATGATAGCATTGATGATGCCGAAGACCGCGACGCTGGCAGCGTCGTCGATGCCGGATACCGCCAGCACCAGCGTCGGAATGCCCTTAGACACGCCGTAGCCCTTGCCGCGGAGACGGAACAGACACGGCACTATCACCGCCGGGGAAACTGCCGCGAATAATGAACCTAGAAGAAACGCTGAAAAATTCCAAATATGTAAATATTTTCCATATTTTTTTCTGAGCATCATAACATTGGGCTTTTTAAGCAAATTTGAAGAGGCATGAGGTAGACACTTATTCTTCACCATAGGCCATATCATCTATGGCCAATATGGTTATGGCCAAATGCTGGCCTATGCCACATAAAACAAAATATTTTGGGCCTCATTGTGTTCTGATACCTAATTGTCGACGTTCTTGACATAACTGTATACTCAAGTTCAATTACGTGTTAAAATAAATAAAACAATTTTAGATGTGTGGATATGTAGTGTACTGGTTAACTCTGAGCTGAAACACTTATTTAAGGCTGTCAATGTAGCCTTACCCCAATTCCAAGGTAGCCCGAGAAGCAGGTTCACCATGGCCGCACACAGAATACACTCGAAGGCCCACGGCACCAGGGCCAGTTTTATGACGGTGACGAAAAACTTCTTCATAGCTATCGGGTCCAAGTCCAAGCCAGCTCTGGTTAAGATTATTGTTAAAGCTATTTTCCTGAAATGAATAAAAATTGATCGATTTCCAAAGTTACGATTACTAATAAACGAAGAAATGTGTATAGAGCCGTAGATGTAGAAGAAGCACGTCAGGTCTGTAAAGATAGAGATGTTTGAATCTTGGTGCTCTCTGTCTATCTTGTAAGGGGCCTGGCGCGATGTTATTATAAAAAATAAAAATGTGATCAATGTAATCAAATTATGTTATCAAAGCAAATTGGCTATAGCGATTGAAACGTTGTCTCATGGTGCGGTAGTTAGCCTACATCGAAATTGCAGTTAATCATAGGGGTAATCATAAATAAGTAGGTATTTTAATATCACGTCATTATCTTTATGTGTTTCCTTTCATTTTATTTCCTCTATTGTCTTGATAGGGTTTAAAGTAGCTTAAGCTTATGGTTGCCAACTTGGTGGTTAAACTTAACAACCAATAAACTATCTATCTATCAAACAAATCTATTTACTGAAACATTCTCGAATCTAAATACCTTCGACCAAGCCCCAAACTATTCTCAGGGTTTTTTGAGCTCATCTACTGGTATGTCCAATATGCGCAACGCATGTTTACATTGGAGCTAAGTACAGAATTTTATTCAACTTCTTGCTTTCTCTTGTATGCCAAATATAATTTTGATACGAAATTTGGTTGATTATCATAATGAAATAACGTAAAATATATATTACCTTATATACGAACACACATGTTGATATGTTGGGTCAAAGTCGACGAAACCTATATTTTTCATGATAATTCCAACAATAAGCATCCCTATGAGTTGGGGCAGCGTGGTAATCTTGAGCATGAGCCAGCCTCCGAAGTTCGCCGCGATAGTTAATCCGGCCAACATGAAGAGCTGACCACCTGGTGCCGCTGTGTCCCCCAATACTATCCATACGATCACCCAAACCAGAATACCTGATAGAATAAATGATAAAATATAATATAATTGTTGGTAAACCAAATAAATAAATAAATAAATAAAAAACGTCATCAGTCCCTTTCCTTTCAACAGTATAACTATATAATTGTATAATAATATGTGAATAATTATACAGATATGTAAATATACAAAAAGCAACTAAAGTTACAAATAACTTACAAGCATCAAGCTAATTTTATTACACTAAGTATAGTCAAAGTCCTCTACAGCTACTATGTGCTTACATATTATGTTACATAATACAATTACGGTATCAAAAGACATGTACCTACATAATATGATACATAATATCTCGGATAAAAATATGAGGAAAACGCGCCCATAAATTGTACATGTCTATTCAGATGTAGGTCGGTTGCCAAATAGACTGAAGATTTTAAATCGGATTTAATTCGCTAGGTTTAAATTAGTACATTATATATTTATTGCATTATTCTTTAACGACTAATGTCCCTGACTAACCATCAATTAGTCAAGGACATTAGTACGGGTATTAAAGGGCCCTATAAATTACCTATAATATAGCTCTTATAAGAGTAATGCGTTCGACGTCTAAGGGCACAGAATTTATTAAACTTATTATTATTATAACAATAATAATTTTAATAATAATGAGCGTTATAATTATTAGGTACTATTCTCACGTGTTCACATTACGAACGTTTAAAAGTGCAATCATTAAACCAGCTTTGTTAGGGTAACTGTTCAGCGATGTAAAGAATATTTACCAATTAGGAATACTGATAGAGTTTGTGCGAACTGCCGGTAAGAAGGGCATAGCGGGTAGGGGCAGATCTTCTGCCAGTGCGGAGGCTCCCACGTAGGTATCCCGGATTCTGTCTGATGACACTTTTGACAACAAGCGTACCACCAAGATCTGAAGTAGATACATTAAACTCAGTTAATTACTTCATAGAATAAGTAAATGTTTATCATCCATTTTTGTAATTCTTGTATATCGATTATAAGTAATAAAGTTATTACATATGTATATCTAGTATCGATTCTAAAAATCCTTGTATAATCGATTAGACATAGTATTGGAATATAATATTGATTTGAATAATTTTGATACGTAGTTACATAGTAACAATTAAAGGCGCGATAATCTTTTTGCCGTACGTCAGGGGAAATCACGATCGATGCATAATTTATATCATTTTTCTGTAACTAATTCACCTTTCGATGTGCTCGCTGTGATGTGACAAAGCCCTCTTGGAATAGACTGAAGAGGTGGTGGAATACTTCTTGTACCTGCCCTCGATGTGCGCTGGCCGTTCTGAGGAGCACACGCCACAGTTCACGACGGTCGAATGACAAAATCACACTGATCGATGTTAATTCTTGGGAACGAACACATGTTTTCAAGTTTTCACATCTAACGTCGTCACAGAACGAGCTATGCTATAGTATACCTATATTTATTT
>DWME01010761.1:0-10017 GCA_018244795.1 Parelbella ahira ahira
CCTAAGTTACAGAGTACCAAATGTTCTAATTTCGTCTGTTTAAGGTCCCCAAATGTTATGTTCCTACGTTGACTATAAGTTCGTGTTTATTATGGATTTGTCCTAAGTACATAGAGTAGTAAACGATCACTACCAGCCTCTACTTCTCGACACTTATAACTTGGGACTATAGCTAGGGTTTATATACTTTTTTAGACATAATTGGTCCATCTAAGACCTACCATTAAACAAGGTATAGAAATAGGAACATTAGAGTCAGTTCGTATAGGACTGCAGGAATAGGCATTGTTAGTGTCACATTGGCATAGCTCTTACCCAGCCGCTACATCTTGCCTTGATTAAATTTGTTATCGTACTAGCTTTGGCCCGCGACATCGTAGAATGGTTGCCACGGGCAGCATTTGGAACAAATCCTTGTTTATTTCTTATTAAGTGCCCAAATATAAAGTTTCACTGTTTTAGTTTAGGTAATCACGAACTCCCATACAAACTTTTATCCTCAATTTCTACCTATTCAACTCTTTATTTCTCGATAATAGGTAGCCTATGTCCTTCTACCGGACTTAAACTCTCTGTACCAAAATTCATCTAAATGGATTAAGCGGTTTAAGCGTAAAGAGGTAACAGACAGACAGACACACTGTCACATTTATAATATTAGTATAGATTTTACATTACAAATAGGTCACTATAATACCTATTCGAAGACTTACATTACAATACAACCACATACATTATTGTTATTAAACAATATCACATATGAAGATTAATCACGAGGTTATCAAGGGAGGCGTAATACATGTTACATATTTCCGCTAAGATAAACTGAATGTGATATGGATATGTTGGTTGTAAGTCAGAAACATACTAAACGATGATTTATAAAACTAAGTATTACCAATGTTCAGTCATTATTGACTATATATAAGTATCTAATGTATTTTATAATTGTATATAATGTTTTTTTTGTTATCTATAAAACACGATTAATAATGACCATATTTTCGGAATATTTCATTATTGTTTCCCATATATTTACATACTACATTTGATTTCAAACTTTCCGGACTGTTTTTGACAGATGGTGTTTTTGAGACGTTACATTCTAGTCGCAAATGAGCGGTATGTCCAATATATTTGTGTCTCGCTTATAGCGAAATAAGTGACACCGGAGCCTGTTTGTTGCGGCTGTCGTGGTAATCTGCCCGTAGTACGAACACTCTAGTGTTGACGCCCACACAAATTGCGTCAACACGACGTGACATAAGTGTATCACTCGTATGATCCATTTTTACGATGTTATTCGCGTAATGTCCACCCTGGAGAATTTATTCCGTTACAGTATTACACGTTAAGCTCAGGCTGATCGGATGTAAAGTTTGTTTTGCTTTTAAATTTAGTGTTTCGAAATTATTTCAAATGTTCGTGTATACTAAAATTTTTTAATAATTTTTTAAAAATTCAAATGTATTAGCCTTGTGGTAATCGACCTCTTTTCCCACTGGGAAACAGATCTTCAATCTTGATAAAAATGTTAACGATCCTAATGTAGGTACCTACTGCGTTATCGAAGTACAGGCTAGTGGCCTCGGAGAATGTTACGAAGCACTGTCATAACTTTTCATTCAATTTTTTCATTATCGTTACAGTAAGTGATGCACAATTTAAGACTGCAAATCATTATAAAGCAAGTTATTTTCCGAATAGCACCCTAGACTCCTCTTGAAGGGAGGCCAAAATGTTAAAAAACTAGACTATTATTGCTTAAAAGAAGCAATATGATTATGACCAATATTCGAGTAGTTGAAACTTTGGCCGGTGACAATTGCAGTACCTATCTTCATTGGCATATGTTCAGCGATGTTTCTATGATTTTACATGATAATCTGTGTCTATGGTATAGCCATGAAATAATCAATTGATTTCGAATAAAGAAAAAACTTACATAGCATAATATATTAAACGTAGACGTACATAAACAAATGTATAATTGGGAATTTTTGTTTTCCTTATACAATCGCAAAACAAACTTTTATAATAAAAACCCACATTGCGGTTCTGAGTCAAAAATCTTGCGTATCGTCTGGGTGCCTTTTGCCTACACGATAATAATACAAATCAATGATATTTAATGAATTCAGATAGTAGGTGTGATTCTTGAATACATTCAATTAATACGACTTTAACAGCAATGTGTTATGACTAACACAATGTTATAACCCAAAATATATTAACTATTGTGAAAGGTTCTTTTCCAGTGACACCTTAATTATAAGACCGTTGTATACAAAGAATGTTTGGATGAGTTTATTATAGTCGACAATAGAAGTAAATACACAATGCGCAGAAAACAACATAACATCTTCGCCTCACTTCGCCTACCAGTGCGCCCCGCTCTCGCCCACGTCAGCGCCGCGATACGCCGAGGCGAGGTGCCTAGTTAATGTCTGCGAGTTATACGCGTGGTGTTAATTAGTGAATAACTGACAGATTTTATTGACAGTTGACCAGCAAATGCTGAACAAATTGGTGTGCATCGAACATGAAGAATGCGGTGCCTGCTTGTCAGCGGCGTCGCATTGTCGCTGGTGCGCTGATCCCTACTACCGGTCAGCTGCACCGCGGTGCAACGACGACGAAAGGTGAGGACGTCAATAGTTTTGCTGAAACTGCCTTACATTATAGCATTAATCGTGGCTATTAAATGTTTTGAACAGAAGAAAATACTCTAATTATGCGTCGACTGTCAGGTGAAGAAAATATTAGAATTCAGTACAGTAATCCGCCCCCTATGACACGGTAGATCAGTTCCGCGATATAGTAAAACGCCTTGTAGGAGTATTCTTGTATAACGCGCTATTATGACCCCCTATAACGCGTTGCGTAGAAAACCATTCACGTTAAAGGAGGTTTAAATCGAGTATTAAAAAAACAACTATGTGATAAACGAAGTATGTGCGTTTTATTAAAATCAAGGGTCTGAAATCGCGTAACATGAAAACGCGTTATAATAGTGGGTACCGTGTTATAAGGGTGATTACTGTATGTGTTGAATAAACGAAAATATTCAATTATTGGACCATTAATAAAACGATCAAAGAAATGATGATACATTTAAAGATACATCGGTAGGGTCGTATATAGGTAGAATTGAATTATAATGTCTTCGAATTTTATGTTTATTAAAACGAATAAGAAAATACGTAAATTCACTTAAACCGCTACTTTTGATTGGGTCAAATCAGAGATTGACCTTCAATCGTCATAATAATTATGATTATTAGTTAGAAATACTTATTACTCAATTTTCGCCGTTTAAAAATCGGCACATATTACAATTGTATGAGGTAATTATTTGTAATATATTTAAACAGAACAATCAATCAAAAACAATGTAACAAAAAATGAATAAGACTCATTGTGTATTGAAATGTATTGTAGGTGAAATAAGAGGTCCAATCTCGGCTCAATAAGTCGTAATGGGCGTTATAAGTTAACCTATTTACAAACATTACGGCTTCGATTTATGTGTGACGTAGATTTATAACTATCTCACGTTGTCTGATCGAGAATCGAATAGCGAGAACGATTGTTAATAATCGATCGTTACGAACGAAACATATAATTGGAATCGATTCAAATTTTTTTTTTTACTAATAGGAAATAGATTTAAATTGTTTATTCGTTATGAAATCGATATTAATCGCACTTTTAATTGATTAATTTAAAATGTATTGATTAAAAATTATTTATATATCGATTAAATAGATGTCGATTAGTCATTCAATATAGAATCGATATTTGTCGGATGCTTAATTGGTTAATTTCAAACTGAATTGGAGAGACTATTTTTATATAAAGACATATTGATATACTGGGTGAATACTACACATAATTTTTAAATTTAAATTGATAGTAAATAAAGATTGTTTTTACTAATAGGTACAAACACGTAAAATTATTTTAAGAATCAAGTGATAGAAAGGCATTATAATTGAATTATTTATAATCAATTCCAAATGATACTTAATAATTCCTCATTTCGCCCACCTCACGGCCCGCCTACCGACAATCAAGACATCTCACTGATGGATCGTGCAGGCTGCATGACATGCCATGACACCATGATGAACAGATTCAATGGGCTTATTTTATTTTAATCAAACGCAACATCTGTCCATTTTATCATTGATCAACAATCAATGTCTATGAGAGACAATGCGAAGCTCTGAAGAATACGAATACCACCAGCTGTGACGAGATTTAGTTGCACAGACTATTTAATTATTAGCCAGATAATTCGTTTTATATTTTCGTTCTGTATTGCCAACTGGTTATTTTGAAATGCAATTGCATTTTAAATAACTAAGTTTTATATTTAATGTTTTTGTTTTATTTTAGCTGTATTTTACAACACGCTTTATGAAGTATTCAGAGCCATGTAGGTATAAATTAAAATCTTGAAATGTAATCAAATCAAAATGAAAATGTTTAATGTTTATCTTGTCTCGCACATATTTTCGTAACGTTAATTTCGTTCCTAAAATATGTGCCAGTAATGTTTATTTATTTTATAGCTAAATGTTTCATGATAGAATTTATATACATAAATCATTTGGTCTCCCTTCGCGATGGTACCCATTTCTAGCAATGAAACGATATGATGATAAACAGTTTTTATGTGACGAATTTGTTGCTATGAGTAAATTTGGAAACTTAAAAAAAAATATAATATTTTATCAGGTGTACATACTCTAGCGAAAATAAATATGACATGAACCTACGACAATGTTGGTAAATCTGATAAATCTGGTAAATGTAGAATACGTTAGGTCTGTTTGGATATAAATATTTGGCACTCACTGCTCTCTGTTTACCTCGTAGAGGACCAGTCGTGACGACATAATGATAACAAAAATTGTATTTTACAGCCTCGTTGAAGCTGGTTGTGGGCAAGGCATGATTCAACGTCCAGAAAAGCCTGTATGGGAAGTCGTTGAAAATCAGACCCTTCAGGACGTGAGTGCAGATAGCAACGAAGCGGTCGTACAAATACAGCCTCAACGAATAAAACTTTCATTGAAACCACGTAAGTTTGCATTTGGTCTAAAATAAATAATTTTGTCCTGGGCTCATTCCCCGGGTCGGCCAAGTATTATAGATTTATCTAATTTGAAATTCCCGATAGCAACACAAAGTTTGGTTTTGTACCGAGTGTATCTCAATAGGATAATCGACTAATTCATGGTGACAAGTATAACGTAAAGCTAGTGAATAAAACGAAAGTGTGATACGTTATGTTAAATGAATTTAACAAATCATTACATTCTTGGAATAATCACATTTTGGTTTGCCAAATGAAACAAAGTTACAAAACCTTTTTGATAAGAGGTCGTTGATTACATGAATATATGAAAATCATGGCCGTTTATCTTTTCAGGAGAAACACGAGTAATCAAATTCTCGTACAGACCGGCAAAAAACTATCCATTGGATTTATATTACTTGATGGATCTCACCTGGTCTATGAAGGACGACAAGGACACCTTGGTCTCATTGAGCGACGATCTCACGTCGATGTTGAAGAACCTTACGGATAATTTCAGGTAATCATTTCACAGTTATGTTTTTCGTCTCATGGAATAGGTGGTCAAAGTATTGCCATACTCCGAGCCACTCCTAGAAATTTCTACAAGAAAATCGAAGTTAGAAAATCCGAATTAGAAAAATCCAACAATACTCGACTCCGGATTGGAACCCAGGGCCTCTCGACTAGCAGTTGCGTTTTGTCACCACTGAATCAACGACATAGTCAATACAATTTTAGGGTGGAATAAAAACAAAACACTAATCACTATCATAAAAGTAATAATCCTTGACTTGGCAAACGTAGCATAGGACGCCCTCCAGCCAGGTGGAGTGACGATATACGCAAAGTGGCTGGCAGTGGATGAATGCGAAGAGCTGAAGATCGAGCTTAGTGACGTGCCATTGGAGAGGCCTATGTCCAGCACTGGACGGGAGTATGATGATGATGAATAATCTTATTGAATAATCTTTATAGATGAATGTCTTATTCCAGACTAGGTTTCGGCAGTTTCGCCGACAAGCCAATCATGCCATTCACAAGCATGGACGAGCGGCGTCGCGCTAATCCTTGTACAGTCGAGGAAGAAGCGTGCGAGGCAACTTACAGTTATAAACATCATTTATCGTTGACCAATCAGGTAACTACTGGTGTTCGTGAATTACGATTATTATTATTATTGTTATTGTTACATCATGCCCCCTACTCATAAGCACCTTGTGCTTCAAAGAACACTACTCAGTATCACATTACGCAGGTGCGGTTATTATCTTAGATAGTAATCATTTAACCTTGCATTTGTTTACTCAGATAAGTGAGCGAATATGTTAAATATCCAATGCCTTCGTTATCTCAGCCAGAAAATAGGTCTCATTCATGAAGAAATGTTACTTAATTATTTATATTGGTTGTAAGCTTCTAGCGAGTTTGCGAAAGCAGGAGGAATATATGAAGAGAGTGCGGAACATGGAATGCGTGATAAGTCTAGGATAATTATATTTGGCGCTCGGTGCTTTCTGCCTACCCGTAAGAAACGTGGCATGGTTATGACATAAGAATATATTATAATGATAAAAGAGATTAGTAAAAGTTTTGCTTTTTACATTTGGACGGAAAGACAAACTGTGATATATTTCAGGTAGACGAATTCATAGAGAGCGTCAACAGCAGTTCAGTTACGGCGAATTTGGACAACGCAGAAGCCCAGTTGGACGCTTTAGTCCAAGTTATGACCTGCGACGAAGCTATCGGCTGGTCGTCGCGAAGCAGAAAGATCGTCATCTTGTCTTCTGATGGTCTTTTGCATACAGCGGGAGATGGGAAAATTGGTACGGATATTCAATTGCTGATATTAATACATTTTTTTTAATCTGGCAATTTTTTTATTCTGTGCTGATAAAATATTCATTTTTTGTTTATTTTTGCTGTGTACAGACGAAATGCTAATTTTTTTTTATTTTTTAATCCGGTTAGGCGGTGCGTCTTTAAGAAATGATGAAACATGCCATCTCGACGAAAACGGGTATTACACGGATGCAAGTATTTACGACTACCCATCTATAGCGCAGGTTTATAGGCTATTAGATAAGTACAAGGTGATTATAATCTTTTGTTGACCCTACTTGTGGTGTGGCAACTAGTTACGTAAATCCCCATTGTGCTAACCGTGGCCCATTACGTTTACATACCATTGTTTGCGTATCTCGTTCACTTGAGATTAAAAGGTTATACACACTGTGTTTGTCATTGCTGATATTGTTTTAGGTGAACGTAATTTTCGCCGTCACGGAGAGTGTGAAGTCCCATTACGACAGCTTGCATCAGCTGTTGAGCGATTTCACTTACGTTGCGAAGTTAGAAAGCGACAGTTCGAATATCTTGAAGCTTGTCAAAATGGGCTACGAAAACATTGTGAGCGTTGTTGATTTCGAGGATGACTCCAAATCTGGGCCCGTGAAGGTCAAGTACTTCACCGACTGCGGAGTGAAAGGCGGGTCATTGGTAGAAGCCCAGCGATGCAGCGGCGTGGAATACGGCATGACGCTCAACTACGAGGCCCACGTTAGCTTGGACTCGTGTTCCGAATACAAAAAGGTCGGTATATAACGTGAGCATCCAATTAGCCGTAATTACGTATGCATTGTAATGTTATTCTGTTATCTACGCATTGTATTCTTTTTCGTTGGTGGATTGGGCGCAAGCGTGACTGCCGATCTGAATGTCCTGGATTCAATTCCGATGTCCGGCAATATTGGATTTTTCTAACATAGATATTCTAGTAGAAATGTTTAATACTGGCTAGTAGTTCTATACCCGGTATATGGAAGAAGGTTTACCACCACCTACTACATTGTGGGACGTAAACGTAACTGTTCAAACATGTGTCCACTGTTCCTTTGAGGATCACACGCGTAATGTAATTTTTGTATTTTTGCTCTGTTTTGCAGCTGAATCAGACTATTAAGATATCGGAGAGTCAGTTGGGACAAGATTCATTGATCCTGGATGTAGAGATCCAATGCGGCTGTGAATGTGAAGGTGATACGCAAAGGGATATCTCTCTTACGTGTCCGGCCAACGCCCACAGCGTGTGCGGAGTCTGTCAGTGCAATAAAGGATGGTAAATAGCAGTCAATCGCCTTAATAGCCTGCAACAATTTCATATATTGATGATAATTATATGGTAAATGTTCATTGATAATGTTGATGCTTTAAGGTCTGGTCCGTCATGCGACTGTTCCATCGAGGACGAGGCGGCCTCAGCGGCGTTGCAGTCCCAGTGCCGGGCGCCCAACAGCACCAACTACCTGGCCTGCTCCGGGGCTGGCGACTGTCTGTGCGGAAAGTGCGAATGCGACCCCGGTTCCACCGGAAAGTTCTGCCAGTGCAAGACTTGTGAGATAAGCTTGTAAGTAAAAATAACGAGGAATAAGGCTCTGTGTTTGTGATAAAAATTAATTTCCTCTAAGAAATTTGTCATTTAACCTAAAAAAAAGTACGTAGATTACGTAATTGTACCCCTTTTCTATATTTTCCAATTTCTTCCTATCTCGGTTTATTACAAGTTTACATCTATTTGTGTTCCTGATGCGAAAGCAAATGAATCTATTTATAAATAAATAAAGCCGATTTCCATCGGTTTTTGTACATGGGACAGCTTTCTAAATTATTTCTGTGCACTTTAAAGCAGCCGAACTCAACGTGTTCACGAATGTGGTATACTCGTACGTACTTAATTTTGGAATTTTCTTTATCATAGAAAGATGGTAACAAAAAATGCGAATATATTTCGTGTGATATCAAATGTACGTATTAATACATCCATTCATTCAACCATTAACTGGATATCATGTAATTGAAAATAACTTATGTAATTCATATAATCTGTCAAACGTATCACCAGTCAGGACACTAGTGAAATAACAACCAATTCCCTGTGAACTGTCATAAAGTGATACAGTTAAATGATAACCAATTGCAGAGAAAACGGCATAGAGTGCGGCGGCGCGGGGCGCGGCGCGTGCGTGTGCGGGCAGTGCGCCTGCGTGGCCGGGTGGGGCGGCGCCGCCTGCGACTGCGCGGACAGCACCGCCGCCTGCCGCGCGCCCGGAGCGAACCAACTGTGCTCCGGGCGCGGCTACTGCGTCTGCGGTCAGTGTTCCAGTTTATCTATATTCTGTTACCTTCAATATGACACTGGGAATTATAAATTAATGTTATTGTATTCGCAGTCGTGACTTTTATTACTATTTAGGTAAAATTTTGTAGTAGGACAGTAGGTATTATCATAATAGTGCATTTCCGAATTGTTACTACGATGGTAATATTTATGTAAGTAAATATGTCAAATAAAATACTATAAACGTTGTGTATAGGGATATTGTGTCTAGTATTGCTGCGCCTGCGTGGTTTATGCGCCTGAATGTTTTAAGCGAGCAATGCAACTAAAGATAAATCCTTTTTGTTTTAACTATAACAAGTTTTAATTTACGATCTACAACCTACATTTCAAAATATTGAAAAAGCGTCCTAAAACAGTAGAAAGTACAAGTAGATAAATACTCTTATCTTTTTTTTATGTAACATCACGCCTGTAATCCTGGAAGAGGTAAGCAGAGAAGTGTAGTACACTGCAACGTTTCAACAGTTACGTTTACGTCCCACATAGAATACGTGCTGTTCATCGAGCACAGATCCAGACTCCGAGCCACTACTAGAAATTTCAACAAGAAAAATTTAACTTAGACAATCCAATAGCACCTGCCTCGGGAATCCATCCCACAGACCTTCCAATCCCGGCAGTCGTAGTTTGCATCCACTCGACCAACGTGGCAGTCAGTAATGGGCCAGAAAGAGCAGAAGTTTATTTAGCACTTCAATTATGTATCCTCTCTGTTCCAGGCCGATGTGAATGTACTGCCGCGGTGGAA
>DWME01010762.1:0-10017 GCA_018244795.1 Parelbella ahira ahira
GACCGACTGACTGAGAAACTTTTTGTTAAGCGGAAGGTTCGTTTTAATAAATATCGTTAGGAGTGAAATTGTCCTCCATTTAGAGTAGCATATCAACAGTCAAGAAGGTGAACGGTCGTGCAATATGTATAATATAATCGATATGTGACTGCAATTAGTCATCATTATATTGATCGTAGACCATAATATACATATTTGTGTGAAGTTTAGGCAGTCAATCTTGGTTAATGTTTAATAGGAGTGACCCAATCATTCCTGTTAAACATAGTCAGTATGTCTAGTAAATATAGTCCGTATGTCTATTAAACATAGTCAGTACGTATGTTAAACATAGTCTATTAGGTAGCGGGCACTACAGACTCCATGTAGATTGTAATCCAGGTGTAATCCAGACATGAAGAGAGAGACATGCGTAGTTGTGATAAGACAAGCACGACAATAAACCGTATTCAACAACATGTGTACATGAAATATGTATAATATTGTACAGAAATAAACCTGTTTGGCTAAAATTTTATTAGCACGAATTTTACAGTAGAGTTACCTGTCCAGCATGTTTAAACACTACATGTAGGAAATGGAGGTAACCTTGTATTGCACAGTTTTAATAGAAAATTTACAGGAGAAGTGAAAACATGACCTTAAACGGTGCATAGCAATGTGCCCACGGAGTCACGGTACTTAGACACATTCGGAATTTAAAAAAAAATATCCAGGGGTCACGGGCGTGACAGGGCGCGAAGCTTCAATGAACTTCGACACGCTTTGATGACCGAGGACCACGGAACATTCCTTTGAGAAATTTGGGGAAGCTTTTTTGAGATACAACCACTATCTTAAAAACGACTGCAATAAATCTTGCAACGAGATCATGGGGATCATGCAATCAGCGGAATCCTAAAGAATTACTTGGGTAAATGAACTAACAAGAAAAACATATATAAGCTTGTTCATAATTCAATCATGTATAGGCTCACTAGATTCACCAAACGTAAAATCAGAATTGTACGCATATTTTCTGTATGCCTTATGTTCTTCCAATTCACTGCGATGGTCTGGGAAAAAATGTTAAAATTAAATCGCATCATCTCGTACCTGTGACGCCAATTTAACTATTTCTTGGTGCTCAGTATTTCAAATGAAACTCAATTCGTTGTAAAAGTTATTCAATGGAATATACATAAATATACTTAGGCCCCATAGAAGACCGTAAAATGAATAAAACCGTAAGGCTACTCCAGCCCATTTACAGCAGGTAGCAAATCTAAATAAGCCCCAATTTTTTTTCACCCACTACCAGTGTTAGATTTCGTTTTTAATTTATGGATACCAATTGTGTTGAAGGAACAAAAGTGGGGTGTGCGAAGGAACTATGTTTTGCCCCATTTTGTTCGCATTCAATGATTCCCGTGAAGATTTGAGTACAACACCTTGTGACGTCTACGTGGTAAAAACCAAATATTTAATGTAACTATGATAAGATAGTAAAACTTTTGTACAGAATAAAATTACATTGCATACTATTATCGTTCGAAATATTCATTTTAACTTTAGCTTGAACGTTACAATATACCATACTTCGCCACAGAAACGTAACATTTTCAATATTTGGAGCCAAAATTTATCATAAACTCCGCTTCAGTCTTTTTGAGATCCAAGTGCACAATATATCACCTCACTACAAAAAAAATAGCCAGCGGGTGTTGAATTGCTCTTAAACTCCAAAAATATCCGCATTCCCAATTTACACGCTCTAAATGAATGAGCACAGCTAATAAATGTTGCTGCAAAATTTATGATTTAGCTGTAAACGCATTCGCAAATGACGTTTGCGGTTTATGGTCAACCAGATGAGTGGCGTCGTAGACAAAACGAAATTGATTTTTGAAATTCTAAATAAAGCTCACACAAAATAGCACAAAGGTGTCCTTTGTGGGTTTAGTGAGAATTGTGAATATCTCGAGCGTCACTAATAGGATTATCACTCTTAATTGCTATATTATCATTCAATGTTCTTACAACACAGCGTTTGGAGACATCCTGTCTCAAAATTCCACGGTAATATTAATAATTAGGCCTTTCCCTCTTTTTTATTATATCCTTGAGAAAGGCCTATCTCCAGCAGTGGAACGGACGAAGCTGACGTGATGATAATAATCATAATTAAATCTCTTCGGGTCCGCAAAACCAAATATCCATTCATTAGTACCACAAGAATCGAAACTAAACAACCGAAACGGTAAAGGGCGCCACATAGTCTCCACGATAACTTAATATAACTGTAGTAGACGCAACCCACACGCTCAGGCCACAAATACAAATTACAAACAACAAACTAGTCTAGTTCCATTTGCATGTGTATCCACTGTTCAGTGCAAATCCCTCGACTTAAGTGGAGTCGACAACATCATCAAACCTTTTATCGTTCTTCTGTTGAACACGGATCTCGTCTCAATATTCGTCAACTGAAGCAACATTAGCAAACCTGCTATTCCAAGGCGGTTGTTTAGAATTATATACGACTATATCTCAGTAAATCAGAATATTAAACGGCACTGTAAACGTTCAACAAAACTTTACAACCAATACCTTAGTTACAGCGACCTTTACTGTAGACATTATATTTTTAATAAATTATGTAATAACGACTTACCGTTATCCAATCCGGCATATTGTTGTCGCAGCCACCACCGCGTTAGTAAACTTGCTTCTGTTGTTTAACCGTAACTTAAATACCATAAACAAAGATCTGAATCGCGAACAAACTTTTGTATAAAAGCCTATTACGGAAGGCATAGCTGCATTGGTGTTAAATCTACTGGCACTAATCCCTTATCAATAGCCCGAATCCGATAACATTGGTAATTAGCCAAACATATTCGGAGTTTTGAATGCTGACCCGGAAACCAGATATTCAAAGGCTTCTGATAAATCTGCGCGGAATTCTGAGGCAAATTCGAGCTTCAAATTTGAGGCAATAAGTGAGCTGTGTTGAACGTAATTAGGTCATATAGAAATAGGCTAAGCACGTGATTAAATAGAATTTAATCCTAAGATCAAAGCAATTTACAATTATTATACATATTTGATAATATAATTATGTTATTTTTAATACGTCGCGGTATGCTACAATGGTCAACAAGTGAAAACTACTGTCGACTTTTTATTTATTGAGTGGTACAAACCACAAACAATCAAATTTCGAGCATTGGAATATCATGAGAAATAAATCATAAATGACAATTCTGGCCCCTTAAATACTACCTTAATCCTTATCATCAAGTCAGCAACGCCATAAAACATATCATGCGATCAAAATGTTTTTTTTTATAAATTCTTATGATTCAAATTGGCAAATAAATGTCTCTAAATAAACATTAATAGCTTATAACATAATTGATGACTCTACCCGTCATATTGGCCGATAAAAAACTAAAACAACAGACAGAATATAAAAACCAATATCCAAATTACTTGAATATGACTTAGCTCTTCTTTTCATAGTCACGATCATTGACATGCACATCCAAATAATATAAAGGCGATATTTAAACAAATTTATAATCCATTACGCGTTTCGTTTGAAAACCAGCTGTTAACCGTCGTAGTTAGCAAACAATGTATGTAATAAACAACATACAGTATTTTGATATGTGATCATGGTACAGGTGTTCCTAGGCGAAAAAAAGAGTTTTTTTGTTACAAAAGTTGGTCAGTCCTTTTATGGCAAGTCGAGAATCCTATACTTCGATTATTCATTGTGTGTTCGTTTTTGATATGGGTTTTAGATGACATTGGAATATAACGTTTTGTCTGAGCCCATTCGAATGCTGTGACTTTCGAAAGCGGTCAACAGTATCTTTTGTAGGACCGAGCGACGAACGCTTAATCCTTGTGTTTAATTTATACTGCAAACAGTACGCGCACGGCTATTACTCACAACCCCTCATGAGCGATCAAAACGATGTATTAAAACGGCGATATGTTAAATTATACCTTAATGCTTTGTGCTAGAGTATTTTTTAGGTGTTTCGTACTATCACGCATACAGCATTAAGCTGTAACGATATTTTCTGTTAAATGTTACTTCCATCCAGGAAAGTTTGTTTAAATTAAAACAATACGTGGACTATAATATTTCGATATCCAGGTAATTTTCAATTTCATTAATTTCAATTCCCTGTTATTTATCGGTACCGACCAACCGTTAAAAATGTAAGAGAAAAATTATAATATAATTGTCGAAACGAAGCTTTAAAAGCTTTCTTCGCGGCAAGAAATATTGAAAAATTATAGTTTCATAACTTAATGAGAATTTTATACCTATTTTCCATGTGGTTTGTGTTTAAAAATATAAAGTCATAGACAAACTTGTTTCGATTTTTTCATTTTACACCTACAGTTTCAGATTCACGCTTTTAAGGATGAAATAAAAACACAATATGGGCAGATGAAAAATACATAAAATACCGTCAGAGCTACCTAACACAAACGAAATTTCATCCATACTTGTCTCCATAGCCCGGCTTTTCAATGTAACACACCATGATCATGAGAAATATATATAAAAACAATTTAATATACAATGTATTTAAAATTTAATAAAAAAGTATCACCTTTCAAATATAGCAAGAACATTCAAGTTCAAGGAAATAAATTTTATTCATTCGCAAATGGAACGAATCTCTAAAAAAAAATTGAAATGTTTACTGAAATCTTTGAACTCATCCAATTTAATAAAACGAAGCATAGACTAAAGAAAAAAGGAACGCCTTCCGATATTTCAAATTTGTTCCATTCGTAAATTTCCAAGATGGCGCCGACCTTCGAAGGAATTATTATTATAGCATTGATTTTTCGTAATAACAGTAACCGTCCTTAATTCTTCAATTTATTAGTAATCTTGGAAATTAAAACACATTACTTGAGAATTTAAATACATAATTCTGATAATCCTTTGAGTGCCTCGTTGGCTGAGTGTTTGCCAACGCGTCTACTAATAGAGAAGATCTGGGTTCGATTCCCGGATCGGGTGGGAACTATTAAATTTTTCAAACTTCTATTATCTTGCTAAAATTTCTGGCAGCGTCGCGGAGACTGGCTCTGCGTCCGATTTAGTACAATAGGATCACCACCTATTCTATTGTGCGACGTAAGCATAATCGACACACTGTATAAGTTGCCTGTACTTCTCTGTCTACCTCTTAGGGGATCACAGGCCTGATGTTACGACGCAAGGTATATATTAGTCTTGTTTTGTATCTGCACATAGTTCATAAAAATAAATAATTCAATACACCTACATAAGTTATACAATATCATTTTCTGAGCGTGCTGCAAGTCTATCTGCTCCGTCTACCCTCATATTTTTGGACAAAATTTTAGCACTATTTCAAACAAAGCATAGACAAAGTACTGACAGTTTTATGACGCGAAATGCCTGCTTTCTACAATTTCTTCCTTTAAACACTTAAACGGCATAATAAATAGAGAAAAAGAAATTAAACATACACGAAACATTTACAAAACGACGATATTATAAAACCTTTCTGATACGCCAATCATTTGTAACGATACAAAACTCTACATGAACAAAAAGGGAACGACGAATTCCTCACCCTGTGCTCAGGTAGGTCGAACGCGAGAAGCGAAGACGTTTAAAAAAAATAACATTATAAATCGCGTCCATAATTTCCGAAATCACTAACACGTTTCATTTATACCTACGCGGTTCACATATCATCGGAACGATTTGGAATTAGCCGCATATTCATTAAGCAATTCGGTTCGATTCGTCGTATCGCAGGCAAAACGTTGTAAGACAGGAACAACATGTGTTTACTGCAGGTAAAGGCAAGGTAAGCTACGTAATAAGCTACAGTTGGAGTAGACATATTCTAGAGTTCGTACCATGACAAACGTAGCGTAGGACGCCCTTCAGCTAGGTAGAATGACGAGTGGCTGGCAGCGATTGGATGCGAAAAGCTGAAGATCGAACTCAGTGGCCTGCTATTGGAGAGGCCCGTGTTTAGCGGTGAGCGATATCGAGCTGATGACGATGACGATCAAGATACGTAGTTTATATAATAAGTACGCTGCATACAGGTAGATAAAGGTATATGGAAAGGAAATTGTAACTAAAATGTCGTTGATGATCCCATTACCACACTATAAATCCGACTCTAGCACATTTTAATTGATTAATAGATAAATTTTTGGGACATTACCGTCTGATACCAAATTAAACACCACCTGCGGTGATAACCAAGCAGCTGATGAACACATACGTGCATATAAATCGTTATATATTTGCCAGATGGGAATCGAACCTGGTCTAACGAAATAGTCGGTGTACCATTTCACATCATTAACTTAATTGTGACAGATAACTATAGAAGTTAATCACGTGCGCTATCATAGACATTGCTAATAATAATAATTTCAGTACGTTATCTTGATACATCTTTCCATACAATCAAACTTTAAAATGAGATATTTTTCAGATACCACATTTTGCTTCTTAACCGACGTATCCTTTTTGTTACTTTTTGTGTTATCAATAAATACTCGCGATTGAAATGTGTTATTTGCTATCAACATTATGCAAATTCAAATCGATTGTTTCGAGAAATCAACTTAATTTGTTATTCGATATCATTTAATTCAGTTTTGTTTTGTTTTTTCCTTGGGTTTTTATTTCTGCATAATGACCGGCTACCGCTCAAATTTTGTAAAGTTCATGCGAAATTTATTCAAAATGTCTTAACATAACTATTACCTTAAACCAATTATGTAACTTTGAAAAATTCGATAGATTAGAATAATCACGCCCGGAAATCGAACCCGGGACGTCACGATCGGTAGTCGCGCTTGCAACGACTCGATTATCAGGGCAATCTAAAATCCAATTAAACAAAGTAGTAAGGCATACCCAATTATAAGTATTAACTATGTTAAAAGTCAACATATGTATCTTCATTATATTCATTGATTATACGATTTCGATTAGAATGTGTTACGAGCATTAACACTACACGTATCGAGAAATCGATTTTCTTATTCGCTTGATAAATATTACAATTTCTTGAGGTAATGTGTTTTCTATATCGAAGTGTATTTTGCCAATGGCTGTATAGCAAGGATATTCTCTTTTTAATAAACACAAAGACTGTTGTAAAACGTATGTTCGCTGCTCGCTGCCTACTGTATTTTTTTAGTCTGTGCGCTTCATTACAACTCATTATGTCCGGCGTCACGCTGTTTCAGACCGTACCATTCGTAGTGGTGTGTATCACGAATGTAATATCGATAAAATAATTTGGACTCTTAACTGTTTTATCGTTAAAATGTATTTCAATAAAACTTTTAAATCTTAAACCAAATCATCGTCACAAAAGCTTCCATTGTTCTATTGCAATATACGGTATTTAAGAAGTTATACTTTAATACTAGGATCTCCTTTAACCTCATCCACCCGCTACAAACCGGCCTTGTTAAGATCGCAAGTTGAATTGTTTAAAGAACTTTACGTTCATCATCATCTTCAACCCTTTTATCGTTCAATTGTTGGACACTGATCTGCTACAATAACAAAATATGTCTAGCTTAACCGATTAGTTTTCTATGTATCTGGATGCTTTTGCTGGTTTTAATCCTCTTTCGTTAAACAAATCGTCACGATTGCGACACTATAGAAACCAATTGTTTTCATGTCTCTTTAATGCTTACATTTGGAAATTAATTATTTATCGATATCAGTTTAATCTACATGTACATCCTTAGCAACATTTCGCCGGCTCAAAAAAGCCTCATCGCCGCCAACGCGACCAAATTGGAGAGACCTGAAAGTGCCGATATAAGCAACAGTCAACCTCTATTTTTACCATACCAAAATTACTTCTACAAGTAGGATATTAACCTACCGTGTGAAAATGTTGTATCATTTTAAACGTTTATATTTAAAGTGGATAATATTTAAACTGGTAAGATAGCGTTGCAATTTTTAAAATGTAAGTATTCGAAGTGTTCTCGGTATAAATAACGTGTTTATGGACATTACTTGACGATTTTGTCTTATTTTACTCAACATGGGACCTCAATGGGGTTTGCGACGTATCGAAAGGGGCTATTCACATATACTGATTTATACATATATTTATATATTATAAAGGGTTGCCAGTAAAAGTATACTTACTACTTATTACCCTGAAAAATTATTATAAGGTAAAATAAGTAAATTAAATATATGGAATTAGTACAAAAATTAAAAATATAGTCAATTTAACACAATATAAGTTTGTATAAAAAGGAAAAACAGTATATTTAGCGTAGTTGTATTCTAAAATCTGATCATACTTTTTTCTTTAATTGACAGTGGATTGGAATGGATTAAAAAATATGTTGGAAATGTTTTTCAAGGCAAGTATCATGCGTAAAACTATACTTAAATATGTATATATAAATATAGCTGATCACCCATCTGGTTGGCACAGTATAGGATCTGCCTAATTTAGGATTGGATGGCCGTCTGCGGGTTGACCCAAGACATTAATTATTATTACATATACTTACATACAAATTAATATAATATAAACGTTATCTAAGGTTTTCAGGCTCCTAATAATTGTAAAATAAATATATTATCATTATAATGTGATAGTCACTACAAGTAGTTTTCATTAAAAGACAAGTAGACGCTTACTCTACAATTGGAGAGTATGCTTTGTACTTATACTGTATAAGCGTAACTAATATACTTATTTTAGTATATACTACTTACCATATTACTAATTAGTTGCGATACAGTTAGTTATTACGTGATACAGATGTACAGTACGACTTTAGAATTGCACCTACTCTACAATGTTGAATAACCCTACAATTGTACAATTCTATAATAAATTGTTTAACTCTACCTACCTTTACTAGCCAACTGCTAGGTACATACTCTACAGCCCTAGAGGAATTATATTTAGTCTACAGTATTTTATAACCCACACAATGACTCTAATATTTTTTATAGAGCCTGTCATCCGATCACTAGTGAATAAATATGAGAGATCTCTCATTATCGCGGCATACAGGGTTCAAATTCCTTCTGTCGTCGTTTTTTGTACATTCTTTTGTCTAAGACGTCCCATAGCGCTTGTAGTCTTTAATCGTTTGTGTTCTAAGAAATATTTGTGTTGTGGTCACGAGTATGGTTTGGTACAGTCGGATGATATAAGTTCGATTATAGGATAGAGTATTAAAAAGCTGTATAGTAGAGTTCCAGAGCAATGTTGGAAACTATGTCGTGAAAGTGAAACTTAAATTGTAATGGGCTTATTCAACTGTTTGATTAATCGTCATCAAGAATCAGAATGGTTAAGGCCATAGTCAATCACAGGCAAAATGGGAATGAGCTTCACACTGCTTATATGATGAATTTTGAGCGTGTAAGTTTTATCGGAATTTCTTTTTTTAGCATAATAAGATGTGATTCTATTAAATTAAAAAAAAAATTGTTGTAATAGAACAGCCCGCTTGGAATCAACCTACACCACTGAAATGGTGGCCCCAATTCTAAGCCACAAAACTATCACTGCTTAATGTATAATACGTATAATTATTTAATAATATTAAAAACGTAACACCACGCCTGTAATCCCCGAAGGGGCAGGCAGAGGTGTATAATACATTCCCACGTTTCACGAGTTATGTTTACGTCCCATGGCATTGCTAGTGAGCCTACTGCCATACAGCGGGCACGAATCCAGACCCCGAGTCATTACTGGAAATTCAGAATTAGAAAAATTACACTTATTATAACTAAACAAACCAGAATAAAACCAAAGTTATCGACATAGCTCAAAGGATTAGATCGCTGAAGTGGCAACGTGCGGGGCATACCTGCCGAAGAACCGACAACCGGTGGAGCACGCGAGTTCTGTAGGACGCACTCCGACCCGGTGGGATGACGATCTGCGAAAGGCTGCAGGCAGATGCTGGATGCGACAAGCCGAAGACAGGGCGCGA
>DWME01010763.1:0-10017 GCA_018244795.1 Parelbella ahira ahira
GTTGCCGGCGCACCGTTTAAATTTTTCTTTATGATACCGCCATAATGTACTTCGAAAAAACAGCTAAACTTTAGACGTAACAAATATATCGGAATATTAAATGTATGGGAGGGAGTCAATCGTTGCGTACTTCAGATTTTGATGGATCGTTGTGAGATTTGTTTATCGTGTTACAATGAATGTTCTATCTATATTTTTATATGAATTTAACAAACTTTAACAAGCGATCAGGCAGAAATCACGCGTGGCAGTGACCGCTGCAGTTCATCGACATCACCAAACAACCTCTAATAATACTGTTAGTGAATAGTAACAAAGCTATCCGATGTAGGTTTTTATGGCGGCCCTAGAACAATGTACTTTCAAAACTGCAGGTATTGCGTTGTTTGAAGACCGCGGTAGTGCGTCTGCAATACATTCTTACACCCGTTATCAATACGGGCAGCAATTATGTACGCTGTGTCGGCGCGGTCCTGTAACGGATGTCTGCTTTTATTTCCACCGTTTTGCAAGATTTAGTTCAAATAGACTTATCTGTTAGTTAAAGCAAAGAAGTTTGGAATAAGCAAAATGTTTTCAGAACAGTTACAGGGAAAACCTTTCAGGTTCCTGTCCCGAGTAGGTACATTACAAAAAATGACCTGAAAGTTACTCCGACACACCCGACCTTTATGCCCAAACAATTTATGCCCCAATAAACTTGTAGAAAGACGTCTGGCTAACTACGGCGATCCAATCTGCCGTTACAGCATCGGGGATAATAAAAATAAATCACTTGCCAATAAACACTTTGCGCTGAGTTAGGGCGCCGCTAAACCCCCCGAGTTTCGATATATTTAAAATCGGTTGTATCATCTCATTGTGTACCCAAACAAGAATGACGTGTCCCGAAGGTAGCCGGTTTTATAAAAACGATTTTTACAAACCGTTCTTTCGTATATAGCTTTTATGGCATGGGACTACCTAAAGGGCACGCTGTCCAATTTTTCACCGGGCGGCATGGAATTGTTATTTATTTAGAAAATAATTTGACAGACATTTTAAACCTCGTTAATATTGTAAGATTATAAAACACACAGGTGAAACCGCACCCTCGTTTTTGCCGCATACCAGCAGTTTTTAACCGTGTGTCAGACTATTAGTGATTACATTGCATGTCAGTGAGGACGGAATAAAATCGAATAATTTTAAGACTATACATATAAGAAAAACCTTAATCCACTCAAAACTTATTTGGTTTGCTTTGCAAATTCAAAATAAACGTAGGAAAAGGCCTTTAAGATTTGTCTCTCTAAACCAATCTGGGTAATGGCGTTGGGAATGACGAAAATAACACTCGACAATAAACAGTTTGCGCTGACTTAGAGCTAAGCCCTGGAGGCTCGAAGTACTCCCTCGTATTGAGAATTCCTCGCAACGTTCTCTGCATGCCCTTAAGGTAAATTCGTTTTAACACAAATTGAGGTACCTATATATTATTCTAAACTGATGACACAAGTCACCCCCGGCCACTCCTAAGCTTAAGGAAACTGCGGATAAACGGTTGGATTGAAAGGGGGATGGTTGAAGTGTGCCTATTAATAACGCCCTTCAATTACGCCTCAACGCAAAGTTTTCTTATGTTTCATTGTAATGAAAACACGTGTAAAGTCAAGTATTAAAATATTCAGATTCGAGAATGACTTTTGTGTAAGAATTTTGTTCACATAAAATAATGTGGAGGGATCTTGAACAAGAACAGAATTATGTGGTTATTGTAATAAAAAATTAAGAAACAGGTTTCTGCATAGGAATTTGCCAGTTTTGCCGCCTTTTGTTAAATAGTTTCAATTTACATCTAAGCCAACCTCGCTTATTCATATCGTCATCATCATCATAATTACAACTTTTTTATCGCCCCTGGACACCTGGACAAGGGCCTGCTCTCAAAACTAGAGGGTTAAGATCAAGTAAGGGTTGGTATACTGTACACGTCTTAAAGAATATTGTTATGAAAACCTCTAAGGTGTGTAGTGTTGCTCACAAAGTTTTTCTTCGCCGTTATAACAAGTGATATTTCATTTTAAAATGCATTTCTTTTAGTAAATTAGTGCCTGCCAGGATTTGATCCGAGGACCCCCGGTGTGAGGGGATAAAGTCTGAACATGTAGGTCATCCCGGGGGCCACGCTGCTGTACGGCAGAAGTCCTCGCGACCGACTGAACGTGGTAAAGCGCAGCCTACCTAGGCATAGTCTAGCTAGGCACTTGTCATAGCAGTATAATAAACAAAGTGTCAGTACATCTCAACAAATAAGTAGTAGCGGTTATTCAGTATGACTTCATAACACTACTTGTATAGACAACATCACCAACCCACTCTAATGAGTGGGTATTAGTATACAGTCCTACATTTAATACAGAGCCGTGGTTGTGTCGTGAGCCGAGAGCGTATCTAACCTCGTTCGTGCTTCTAATGAGCCTTCATAAGAAGTAAGTCAGAAATAAGGCTTTAGTAGTTTATTGAGCACACTGTTAATATTTGATTAGGTGTTAATAGAATTGTAAAGTACATATGTAATCTGTGGAACCGGTGTGTGTATGAAGAGAGCGATGAATGTAAATACAAATATTTGGCACTTAGTGCTCTTTGCCTGTTCTCTAGTCGACTTGGCGTGTTGATAAAGTAGTACTATTAATAATAATGAAGTTTATGTTTATTGTTTGAAATCTAGTATCACCCCGGCGACAAGGGAAGCAGTTGTTGAGAAACTCTACGCCAATTATTAAGTATTGTAAATTGTAATATCACAAATGGGTTGGAAAACGGCTTGTCAAGTAGGTGTACATGTAGTTAGCATTTTTCTTGCTGTTCTCGTTTGCGGCCGGCTGCATTAGGTTTTAGTTCGCCTGATCACGTTTAGGTGTGATCCAATTCTTAAATGTTTGTACAAATATGGTAAGTGTAGACATGGACCAAATGCTGTTAAGCGGTCTTGTAAAGATGGTAATTTGTTAAACTGGGCTGTGGATATCTAAAACAAAATTAAATCTTTTGTCTCTGTCTGCCAATTTATGAGTCGCCGTTTATATCAGTACTAGTTTTTGCCTGCGACGTCATCGCATGGAATATTACTTAGTTGTTTTAGGCAGTATTCTGAATTTCTCAAGATACTTCATTTTCATTTCGCCCCGCCCAGCCACAATAAATAACCGCCTAATAAAAGAAAAACAGATTTGTATAGTCTTTCATGTTAATTTTCATCTCCTATTTCATCTCCTTGTAGGTCCTAATTTCAAAAATGCTAAAACATATATATTTACTTCTTATTAAGTGCCGAAATACAAAGTTTCATTGTTTTATTTTCGATAATCACGAACTCCCATACAAGCTTTCATCTCCTTTTTAAAAGGTAGCCTGTGTCCTTCCCCGGGATTAAAACTATCTATGTACCAAATTTCATCTAAATCGGTTCAGCAGTTTAAGCGTAAATATGTAACAGATCGACAGACAGACACACATTCTCATTTATAATACATGTTAGTGTGGATTATTAAAATAGTTACAGCGTGCAGACATTCGCAGGTATTTATGTACATACTCAATCTATATTAATATAACAAAGTTGAAAGTGCCTCGTTTGTTCGCGCTAATCTCTGAAAGTACAGATCGAGTTGCGATATTTTTTTTGTATATTGTAGTCAGGTTCACAAGAACTGCCACATACTAGGCGCTACGGCAATGCGTTGATTGCGTGCGTTGGAGTAATTGTTTAATAATAATTAAATGCACGAGACCGTTTGCCACTGTCGCCTGTTCGATTGTGCTATCCATTATACGAGGTAAAAACAGCTTTAAGTTGTGGGTAAGGAAAAAACTATTTGTATCCGAGTCAATGGCTATATTAAGACCTTATACTTGTGTTAACAAAAGAAAACGGACAGACAATGCTTTGCATTTTAAATGTATTATATATAGTAAGTAAATTACGGAATCATGTCCTGTGCATATCCGTGTATGTATTATCTATTGTTTAAGGTCATTGGCGATGAGGTATAATATTATAATAATACAATAATCAACAAGATGTACACAAAAAAATATTAATGTTCGCGTGGGAAGACACATTAATGAATATAATGAACAATGACGTTTAAGCTCATTCGGATTGCGGTATAATCATTAAACATGATCGGTGCAGCCGGCGTAATTAATTTATTAAAATGCTAATAAATATAAAAATATTTTATTTAAATAATTTTTTTCTAATTGTATCTTGAACATATCTTATTTAAACAAATACAAATTTACCTAGGTGTATCAGACATGTATGTATATTGTTCCACCGCTGTCCGCTAGATCCTGGCTGTATTTTTTATTTTAAATTTTCAGTTCTTAACGAGCAGTAACTATTAGTGGTTTAGAATTCAATCTCACCGAACATCGCACCATGCGGCACATCTCTTTACAAAAACTGCGTTGTCCATAATGTCCTCTAAGACGTGTGATCTCTGCCAACCCACACTTGGCTAGCGTGGCAGATTATAGCCTTAGCCCTCTTTATTCTGATAGATGTGTGATCTACAGCAGAATGATAAAGGGGTTGATATGGTGAGCTTTTAGCGCCTCAGACCAATCAATGCTTTGATTTTTTATATAACGTAACAACTCGTGTGTATTTCCTCGAAGGGGTATGCAAAGAAGTGTTACGATGCCCGGCTATATTATATGTATGTCTCATGAAATAGGGGAAGAACCTATGAACATAGGTACATCGAGCACAATTTCAGACTCTGTGCTAACCACTGGGAATTTCAAGATTGAAAACCCAATAAAACTTTGCACAACTCGGGAATCGAATACAAGAGTTCTTGCTCAGCAATTCCGATTGCAACTACTACATCAACGGGCAGTCGTGTTAGAGTATATTTGCATATACGGGTATTAAAATTTGTATATTTACATTAAATGCAAAATAATGCACAGCCGGTAATAATATTCGCAGCAAATGTTGAAATAACAATGATAAACAATATTAAGTAGTTTTTTTATCAATTTACAGCTTTTAGTTTAACCTCGTACTTTATATGAATATATTTATAGAATAATTCAACTACCGTTGTATAAAGATTACCCGTGACTTCTTTTGCATGGAATCCTATAAAATGCTATGCTGGCTATGTCCAGCAGTGGACTGAGATAGGCTGATGATGATGAAAGAGTTACAGTATCATAGGTACTCCAATTTTCATATACTTTGTACTTTCCGTCTAATAAATATGCCACATTTTAGGTTCGGGGGCATCTAATTTTAAACGGTTTTTAAAGTGATGACTTTGCGCTTTGGCATTTATAAATTGGGACCATCGACTTAAAGAATAGATCTTAATTTAAAAATTGTTTTATCCTAATTTTCCCAGTTTCAAACTATTTATATAAATACTTCAATAAAATCTGTTTTGAGGTTGTTAATCTGTAAACGGAACAATCAGACAAAATTATTATCACACTCTTTTTGATGGAATTTATTCGCCGACTCCAGTATTGATATTTTTCAAAAAGTCAATAAAAGGCTATCGGCTGGACGATCGGCCTCAATGGTGACTTTTGTTTTTGGCAAGCTTCGCTAGAACTCATAGCGATGTGTTTTAGATATTATAAGCAAAATTACAATCCTCACCAGTGCATTACTTTTAATAGTTGTTAAGGAACACTATGGAGAACACCGTGTAGAGCATCATGGATTGATGTTCCAAGTGCCTTCCTTACTTGAACAGTCCATCGTCTGGGGTTCCATCCTCGGGAACTATAACTCACAATCGTCCTCATTAGTGTTGTCCTGCTCACACAGATATAAATTATTGTATTTTGGAACGCGTATTATAAAGTGGTGCTGACGTGATGAAGCGACGTGTTAAGTACAAGGATTTACAAAAAGGAATTTCCAATCGAATTACCGAATGGAAACCCTCCGATCCGTCTCAATAAAAACCTAATAGCCAATCGTAATCTCTCAATGCTGACTCGAACGTTTCAAGTAACATGTTAACGCGGTGTTGAGCCCCGTCATCCTCCATTTGCTTTTACGGCGGCCATCTTGTGTAACGCGGTAAACGCTACTTTGTGACACGAACCTTATATATTCCTTGACACCTTTTTCTAAGAAAAAGAAAGAGCGAACGTTTCCAAAAACTAAAGCGTGCGTGGAAACATTTATATGCTTAATGTAGTGTTATTATGCGGATAATATATTGATTAAATTTTAGCCGCCAAGCCCAGGGATCTAGAGTTTGATACCTCTCCGCACTGCGTCTGATCCAAAATCAGTCTGGGAACATTAAAACATTTCTTATCTGTTTAATAAACAAGTGCAAATGTGTAAGTTCATTTGTAAAGGAATTTTATAGACAGTTAAATGGCCACTGTAGTCTATGTACTCGTATATTCAAATTTAAATTCAAGACTATTCATCACACGGAACATGCAAATATAATGAAAGCCTAATAAACACTCAATGAAAGTCCAAGTAATGTAAATAGAAATTATGACTCTTATAGCCCGTATACATCCCTCGGGTGCGGTGATGCGAGAGAAATTGGGCTGAGAGAAAAATTCGTTAACACTGTGACTTTGGCACGAGAATGAAGATGAAATCGTGGCAGTTGGTCGCGCGTCAAAGTAATTTAAATAACTTATATATACATACATACATATCTTCACACTAGGTCCTTTACGGGATAGACAAATAGCGCGGAGTACCACATATCTCTATCCTTACCGACCGCCGCGCCGTGCTTATTCCACATTCTCTTTTCATACTCGTATATGCACTCCGGTTTTGGAGACTCCCGTATCAGTCAGAACTTGAATTATTTGGTTAATATACATGAGCCTTGGTCTCTCTCGGTACCTAAGATAATTAACATTCGCATTGTATATTTGCTTTGTCATTCTTTCGTTAGGCATTCTTTCAACATGTCGGAACCACCGGAGTATGCCCTTTTTCATTTTTACACCAATAGTCTCTTTCATACAAAGCATCTTTCTTATATCAGAGTTACGAACGCGGTCAGCGAGTGTCAAGCTGCACGTGCGGTGCAGCGACCTCATTTCAGCCGCGTTTATTACGCTTTCATCACCTTTCTTACATAATCAATTCTCGTTCTCATATAGTAATGTTACAATTAGCACGGAATGATGTATGGCCAATTAAGCTCACTGGCTTAGATAATTATAATTTTTTTAATATAACGAACCTGAAAGTGTCTTGTTTGATTATTTGCCTAACTACTAGACGAATTTGCAGTTTTTTTTGTTTATAGACAAATTCATGAGAAATACTATAACGCTAAAATAATGCAACAAATGTAATATAGACCTAAATATTGATATTTGTATCTTCAGTAGGATAAAAACGCGCTACCGAAATACGTTATATGATACATACTTATTATGCGTGCGCTGGCGTAATGGTCAGTAATATGTAAATACAACTTTACCACAAAAATGTGGATGCTTTGTAAATCTAGAGCAAAGTTAATGAAATAAAATATCTTAAATATAACACAATAATCCATAATAAGGCATAAATTTACTGAAAATTAAAAGATGCTTTATGAGCGTTATTTTATGGCGTCGCATATCTAAGCTGTACACTCCAGCGGCGCCGATAAATCGAGCGACACTGCTACGACCGCTATGGTCTTTTGTAACTTTAGTTGGTGATTCGAGCAAACGATAAAAGACAAAAGGGTAATCCTTTCGATCGAAAAACTTCATTTTAATGTTAATATTGTGAAGATAAATCTTATCTCTTATAGCATGTTCTCTAGACGCATGGACTAGGCGATAACGTAAAATTAAAATAAATTAAAACTCTGATCGAGTTAATGTCTATAGTGCTCGAGTTTATGTCTATAGTAAGGCGCGGTGCAGCGAAAATCAATAACCTACATATAGGTATTAATACAACAAAAAATATTATCTGTTCTGAACTAGGTACTGTCAATTATTTATATGCAATGTTTTTAAATTATACTCAGTTCAAAACGCGGGCACATTTAGTCTTTCGATAAGCCATTGCACATAGCTTTCGTTTAATTTTTCAAGTCTGATAAAAACAGGTGAAATTTTATCTGTGATCGCAGCTATCTGGTCATGCACGGATATGTTGGTATTGCTGTATGCTGACGCATATATAAGTTTAATGAATAAACAAATGAATGAAAAGTCAATGCAAATTAATCTATTTTACAGCTATAATGCAATCAGATAACAAACTGAGGTAAGAGAAGTCTCAGCGGCTCTAAGACAATCTTTTAATGCTGACGCGTTCGTTCTAAGCAAGATCTCTAGCTAGCTGAGCGCCATCCGCCATTTGCTTTTACGGCGGCCATTACAGGACGGGCGGATTTGGCGCGAAACGGCTGAACGTCGTTTTGATATCCGTTTACGACGCTCCTGGCTATTCCCCTCGTTTATTGTGAACATCTGGAGTTTTTATTAATAAACATTTCTCAAAAAGTACATGCAACCTAATCTTATTCCAATGTACATTAAGATAATGAACACCGAAACATCTGTAAAATTTTCAAGTTTCAAAGTGATCAGTTGTTGGTGTGACACGTTCTAAAACTTTTATTATGTGTAATGATCATGTGAGTTAATAATTCTTTTGGGTTTTTTCTGTCGGTGGTTTTTAGATGTACGGTTTGTTTACGGGCCCAAAACTGTTAAAAAGAGACCGTATATAAATAATAATAATTTCGAACGTATTTTACATATTTATTTTAGGTTAAAATAACTACTTCGACCAATACTTAAGACAGTTATTACACAAAGGAACATATGTTTTTTAATAAAGCCACTGCATTTCTAAAATCAAAACGAATTGAAAGTTACAGCTGATTTATTCAGAAAGTTCACTAAAATATTTCATGGTTACGAATAAAATCGTTTGAAAGCACGAGCTAATAAAGTTTCATAAGAAGATATCGGATCGGAACGTTTTTGATGGAATTATCATATAAATGGGATTTACGTCGAATCATATGAGATTTATTGTTGTTTGTTTTCTTCCAAAGGGAATGGGAATACGAATGTTTGATGTTTTATAGTTTTAAAACTAATGTACTCATAAATAAAGTTCGATTTGCTTTAAAGTTTAGATTACACTAACATTTTTGAAATGCCTTTCGTCTTGAATTACGTAAAATAAAAATTAAACCTGAAATAGTGTTTAAACTCAGGTCACCGAATGAAGGAGACCGACATATCTGGCTTGAAAGTCGTGCGAGTGAGACACTTCAAATACAAGTTCTTTGTGTAGATATGTAAATGACTTGTAATTTCGAGATTAATCCTAGCCTCTGCTCTAAAAGCGATTCGGAGAGGTAACCACCCTTACTCGGTAAAGTTTTAAAGCCTAAAAAGGCCAACGCCTCGTAAAAACTGGAATAAAAACAAAGAAGGTAACGTTAACGATTATTAATTTTAAAAAAACAAAATTATTGCATCACCAACACATCAGGTCCTCTAAGAAGTAGGCAGAGGGCACCGAATGCCAAATATATCTTATTCTTACAAACCTGACGTGCTTCTTCCACATTCATCACACCTTTGCACATGCTCGCGGATTTCGGAGACGTTTGATTTGCCCATAGATGAGTTTTAGTCTCTTTAGGCTCTCGCATCCATCAGCATTCGCACTGTAATCATATCTGTTTTGTCATTCTTTCATCTACATTATTAAATACTACGGTTATTATTGTCTTACGGGGTATAACAAGTTCCAAACAATATGTTAGGGGCGCAAACTAATCTCACCTGGTCTTGGTGTACCCTGCTACATAATGGACGAGGCTCAGATGACCGGCTGGTCACGGTATAGCGCAGTCCGTCTACGCACAGCTGAACGCCCTGGCCACCGATAGGTAGCATCGTAGGCCGCAGCGCCTGTTGCGCCTGTTGTGCCACAGCGCCGCAAGTTGTTCTCTGCGATTTCAGTGTGAATTATGGGTTAAATCGCCCTTTATTAGG
>DWME01010764.1:0-10017 GCA_018244795.1 Parelbella ahira ahira
AAACAAATCTGTTGAACTTTGGATCGCATTTTCTCAGATCACGCTGTCTGAGCTTACCTAACATAAAACGAATAATGCTATTCATTATCTTTCACTATATTAGAGCTTCTGATATTGGTTTAATCCATTACTATAGAAAAATTAAGCGCGTATTACTTTTCCACAGCTTTCTTCTTCGTGAAAACATTGCCACAACTAATTACATTTCGAGTTAAAATGACCCATGCGTATAAAGACCGTACATGATTGGTGTGTTATAAATCAAAACCTGTAAAATGTGATGAAGTGAAAAAAGAGATTCTATTTAGTTTGAGGAGTGTTTATTTATCGAAGATGACTTTAGGGAAAAAATAGACTAAAAACTGTCAGTGATTAAGCATTGAGATCAACTATCTGAAATGTGCTTTAAAACTAGTGCTAAAGCTACATAAAGTCCTTTAAAACCCATTTTAAATGTAAAGTAAACCACAGTGTTATTAGGCACTTTTAGATTTTTTTATTTATGATTACCTCTTAACACTAATATTTCTGTAGTATGCATGTAGCGCGGATTTAACACCTATAAATTGAATTTTCTTAAGAATTTATCCAGCGTCCAAAAGACATTACATAGCTAATCTAATTACCTATAATACCAACCTACAGTGACTTTTCGATGTACTATAGGTACGTTAAGTAAATCAAAATTCTAAACTATGTAAAATTAATCAAGTCAATTTCTCTCTTCATATAATTATATAATTTATATAATCTTAATATATAATTTAGTGCTGTGAAAGGTGGAGAAGTAGACGCCAGAACTACTAGACAGTCACGACGTTCTGACCCCCGAGGCTACCGTCTGCGAACAATGGCCGCACCACTTCGCGTTAGCGTATGAAAAATTAATAAATGACCGTGCTAACCACGTTTTAGAAAACGTTCTATATTTAAATTCGTTCCATATTTAAAAATTGAAAATCAGATACTTTTAAATATGGAATGTTAATTAATAATTGAAATATTGGATCGCCCGTTGGTCGAATAGTTACGAGAATGCTGATCGCGAAGTCCTGGGTTAGAATTCCGGGTTGATTACTGTTATGCTCTTCTAATTTAAAGACTCCTAGCAGTAATCTAGAGTCCAAGCTTTTGTCCGGTATATGGTAACAGGCTCACGCTATATTCTATAGTCCGTCGTAGAAGATAACGTGTAATTCGTGAAAGTGTACGAATTTCCTCTTCAAAGGTAATCAAGTTTATTATTTCGTTACAATTTTTATTAAAATAGCAATTGCTGAATACTTATTCCTGGATATCCCGCTATCCCTTGAGCGGGTAGCAACGTGGGAAAACTTGGTTGTTTCGCGGCCGTTAGCGTCATAAGCGAGGACCCATTTCACTCGAGTGTAGTGCACGCATTAAGCTTGTATTCTTGTACCACAGCAGCGCCACCCGTCTTTGTCCGCTTTCAAATTACATATTTATGGCCCTTAGCTTTAAAATAAAAATAAAATTCCAAATGTAGGTTTATATTGTACCTTATATTGACATAATATTTATAGTCTTAAATGTTTGAAAATGAATAGGTTGTACTGACTAAGTGGCTCTGAACTGATAACTTCCCGCTTTATATATTACTAAGCGCATTTTGATACATCAACACAATTACCTTGTGTACTTGACACAATAATTTCAATATAAAACAATATGTCTAACATAAACAGTCCTTAATACCCCTCTTTGAACCCAAAACTGCCTGTGTAACATTACAAAAACTATTTTGTAAGGTTACACAGACAGCACAGTTACAGGTTTACAGTGTTACAGTACAAGGGGATATGCAAAGCGAACTCACGACCCAGACCTGCGGGTAACAGCGTGAGGCTCCGAACCGCGGTGCCGCCCATACATTACCCCACTGTGAACTTCCCGTTTTTTACAACGCTAAGCGCTGTTTTGCTTTATATGCAGTTTTACTTAATATTAGTCACTTCATTTTCTGACTGATGTGACATTATAGTCATTTATAATGAGACATCAGTCATTAATTGAGATTCTTTCACATTTTGTCAACGATTCACACATTTAAGTAGGTATGTAGCTTTGTTTAATATTATTCATATTATGAGATTTAGAGCCATTAATTGTGAATCTTTAACGTTTTGCAAATCAATCATTCATTTTAACACATTATCAATCAATGATTACAATATAGACAGATATACAACACTATCAAAAATAATTGAACGCGTGCTAAGAATAAGTACGTAATAATATTTGGTTTTTTAACAAATGCTTTTGTTGATTGTCTCGTCGGTCTAGTGGTTGCAAGCGCGACCACGGGCAGGAAATTCTTTTATTCCCGGGTCGAGCCAAGAATTAATGGATTTTTCTAACTTGAAATTCCTTCTAGTCGTTCGGAGACTGGCATTTATGCCCGATTTATGATAATAGGACTACACCCTATTCCATATTAGGACGTATAACATAATTGGTGAAACGTAGAAGTGTATTACACTCCTCTGCCTACACCTATGGAGAAACACAGACGTTTAATGCGTTATTATGTTATATTTTTATGAAATTTTGTTCAATTTGCTTTCATGCTTATCATTCTAAAATATGTGAACTCATGCCGTTTTAATAAAATAACTCTATTTAAATTTGTCGTATTACATTATCCGACACTTACAAACGCACAAATCTCATATCTAACTCTGCAGATGTTAGACAGTAGCACATAATTGTTATGTTGCACAATTTGTCGTCTTAACAGAATTCAATAACGGCGTGAACTCGCCGCTAAACGACCGCGTCAACGTTCGAAGTGTTACTTCGCGCTTTATTTTTTTATACGACTCTAATTGAATTCTAATTACTCGGTGGCCTGTGCATAGGCACATAATGACTTTCTCGGGCACCTGGCAAGGAAATAAATCAGCACGACAACTAAACATCAATAACGGCACTAATGTTCAATGCAAATTTAATTATACCTAATAAAGCGGTTGCAAATTTTAAAGCGCTAAAAAAATATTGTGCGATTTGAAAATTATAATTGGCTAGATCAGAGGGCAAGTTTCAGGCCTATACGAGTATAGATTAGCATTTATAGCGAACGTTTTATTAGAATACTATTTTATTTATAATAAAAATAATTGATAATTAGTCGGATTAATATAGCGCAATAATTAATACCATCAATTGGTAATTTAATTGAATCGATAATAAATAAAATAAATTAAGTATATATAAAAAAAAAAATTTTTTAGTTATTTGGATTGTAGAGAAATGAAATCGAATAATTAACATAAAATTGTTTATTATTGAACCGTTATTAAGTAAAATCAGTTAACTATGACAAAAATGATTGCTATTTAATTGGGTAGTTACGAGCCGAATTCGATTAACTATAAATAAATAATTGTAGCTTTGTTGTGTTGATAAGAAAAGAAATATAAGTGTCTAGGGTAGTGGTAGTAATTGCAAATGGAATTAAATTCAATAGGGAGTTGATGCATGCAATTGTCAAGCAAAATCGGGACTCGTGTACTCTGATCAAACAGGGTAATAGGGCATACAAGCTAATAGGGTAATCAGAAGTATACGAAATTATGACGCGTATATGATGTATAATAAATGTAAAGGGATCACGTCACGTATGTAACGGTAGAGATATTTTGCGCGCTCTGCTCTTTGCGCCACTCCCGTAAAGATTATGGCGTGACTATATAACAATAAATTCAAATACTTGCTGCCTAATGACAAGATTATGTAATCAAACCAAACGGTGTCATCATCAACGATGTCCACTGCTGGACATAGGCCTCCCCTAACCGTATCCACCCCTGCCGATCCTGGGCCTTCCGGAAGCAGCAACTCTCCGCTATCGTCTTCAGGTCGTCAGTCCATCTGTTGGGAGAGCGACGTACGCTCAAACTGTATATGGTAGATTAATTATATTATTCATAGTGCGAATCCTGGTATGACCGTAACCCTCTCAATATGACAGAAGACCCATATTCCGACAGTGGAATGATAAAAGAGTCGAAAAAAAAAAATCCTGGCACCAAGTCTAACACTACGATTTGATAAAACGATTTTTCAAACCGAAACAAAGACGTCTAACGCAAGATGCTCTACCCGGAGCGCACAGCCGTGCGCGTAATTGTGCGCCGCAGAGCCTATAATCTCTTCGCTCCGTGAAACCCTTTACATTTAACTACCTAA
Source organism: Parelbella ahira ahira (assembly GCA_018244795.1). Lineage (NCBI taxonomy): Eukaryota > Metazoa > Arthropoda > Insecta > Lepidoptera > Hesperiidae > Parelbella > Parelbella ahira. The sequence continues at coordinate 4,213 of DWME01010764.1, forward strand.
CATTCAAAATAAACTAAACATCAAACAGCTTAAATTATTACACGCGTGAAGACGTCAAATAGTTTCAAGTAACAATCATATTCGCTTCAACAATTTTACTGTTATATTGCTATCCCACCTATCGATTAAACGAACAACAAAAGACCGTAGACTGTTACAAGCAACTGTCCGTAGTTCTCAAATAGATGTTAGCAATATGAGCCGATCTCACATGCCTCATTTCTATTCCTCAAGCACGTAAAACTCAATGTTTTGTGTTTACGCATACAGTAATAATTCTAGTACAAAAGTCAAATGTTAAGTAGGTACTAAGTTTATCGCATTCTCTTGTAAATTAAACCAGTACTTCAGATGTCTGACTTCTATTTTACAAAAGCGCTTAACGCAATTCCTAATTTATTTAAAAATGGTATAAGTGTAACTAACTTTTGTGCAAAAACCCTAGTTAGTAAAATGAGAGTAGAATAAAATAGAAGTAATTTTACACTATATACATATTTTAGATATTTGGCACTCGGAGCTCTTTGCCTACCTTGCAAAGGAACTTGCATGACTACATAATATTAATCATTAACACTAGTGATTCTTTGTCAAATGAACTGTAATAAAATATTAATTTGGGAGTGTAAAATACTCCTCTGCCTACCTCTTCAGGGATTACAGGCGTGATGTTACGTTTATTATAATATATCATACAAAACAGAATATTACGAAATTTTCTGACATCACCACAATACAGCCTTTTTACTTACGGACGCTTAAAAAGCTCTGGATGTATAAAAGTCTTTTCCAGATCTTACCTCTTAGAGGTCGGGCAAAAACGTGCGGAAGTCTGAGCCGACTAATTGGGCCTATATCGAAGCTACACTGCTATCCCTCAGATGCCGATTACTTTGTGATCTATGCTGCCATAATATATTTTTATTTTATTCGGGATATTATTAGAGAACGGATTTTTAAAGTATCTATAACGGTCATTTGAAAAAAACCTTAGTACATCTAATAAGTTGATACTTCTATTTAAATATATGTGCCGTTACTTCATACGTTAATTTCACACGTCTCTGAGTGTTTTTCTGCGTTGTTCAGATACTTTCGCTTTTCCGTTATTTATGACACGAAATAGATTTTTCATTTAGAAATTAAAACTTTTTTAAAGAAAACACACGTTTAATTTTTTGCAATACTTAAGTTTATTTTATGGTTTACAATGGATGTTGGATAATTACTGAACGACGTGTATTACCACTAATGGGCACAAATAGTTGCCAGCAATTGAGAGCTGTTGGTGAGCTGCATTTCTTATAAAAACACGATATGATGACAGGTGGACAACATTGAAGGAACGGGCAGAAAAGTGTAGTACACTCCTCTACCTACCACTGCGGGAAAATACACCCGTGAAGTTACAAGAAAGTATATAAAATCGCATAAAACGTTTAATAGAGCACTACTATTGTTTCATATCTCCATATCTGATGTCAGGTCTTGAGTGGATTCGTGCGTGCCGCACCACCACGACGCATCGTGGGCCAGCGTGGGCGCTCCATCGATGTCCCGGATAGAAAACAAATAACCCGACCTGCACCAGTCGTGACAGGCCCGCACACCCGCTCCAGGCTTTACTTTACTCACTATTCAATTTTGTATTTATAAGCTGGCCCATTTTAAGCACGCTCTTACCGAACATGAATTAAATATGTATTTCGTAAACTATTGCCAACTACCTATGGCATTAAACCTCTGTTACTCTAAATAGTTATTGTTTTACGTAATAAATGTAAGAAAATACATAATATAAGAAATAATAATAAGACGTTAAATAAATCTTTTCTGGTTTTATTGTAACGCTAATAAACGTACTAACAACGTAAAAATTACTAAGTGAATATAAAAAGTCTTACTGAAGTGATATATGGACATAATCGTATAAATAAAAGTTAATTCCCGTGATAGACTTTCTACGGCCGATAGGGAAGTATTATAAATTAATTTCACAGTGAAATGTGATAAACAGATAAATCCAATGTCAGTAGTAGTTTGTAACAAATAAAAACAAATTAATATACTGTGGCAGTAATCGTCTTATCTATCCATCGTTACAACCGCTTCCTAAGCCTCGAGCGATAAACAAATAATACACAACTTATTATAAGAATATACACCTACATATGTAACTTAGTGCAGTAATATTGGACGTAAGTATCGATAAAAACGGTAACGCGTTTATCGAAATATCGCTAAGGCGCTTTACCGCGCTTAGTCCATATTCTACAATATATTATGATGTATATTTTTATTAATAATAATCATCCCAAAGTACCTATATAATATAGGAAACTAAGATCAAAAGCCTTGTCAATATTTTCTTTTATATGGCAACACTGACTCTAAATAGATTCTGCTTTATAACAATAGACGGAAATATGTTACATCCGCGCACAAAGCTTTTTCTTGTTCGCGCACTTTAATTTAATATCCGATTCAATATTTTTTCAAGGTTTTCGGTTCTTAGAGAATTTATTGAAAGGATGCGAATATAATAGAAGAAACACAGCCAATTCACGTCTGAGTTCCTAGTAGAGAGATGGTTGCAAGCAAGACTGTTGACCAAGAGTTCCTGGATTTGATTCCCGAGTAGCGTCCTATCGGATTTTTGTATGATGATTATTAAGACGTTACACTAATCTAGTTCTGTAAGGATAGAATCACTCGAGGCTCTCTGCCTACCCCTTAAGGGTCTTAGCGAGCGATATGATAGTAATGAAATAGTACAGCAAGAATATTATTATGTTTATTAATATTGAGCTACTCTTAATAATCGCACGTGGCGGAGCGTAGCTAGCCGGCTGTTACCCCATTTCGCGCCAATTAGTCGCCGCGCGTTTGTGTTATTATACAACGCTGTTAACTAAATGCTCTTTACTTTATAGTGTACGAAAAGGTGCTTGCAATATGCTGGTAACGTTATCTTTGTTAACGCACCCTAATCTTTTTACATTTAAATAGTGCAGTTTTGTTATCATTATAATATGTAAGCCGCGAGTCGAGCACAAGTCTTCGAAACCGACATGACTGTATGAAAGAATGATGAATGTATAAAAAGCGCGTCAAGTCCGTAAGAACATCTGATAAATCGGTGCTCTCTACCTACTCATGAAGAACCCAGCGTGATAATATAATAATAATTGTACTCTAACTGGATTAGCTAATCAGTTAGTCACGATTTTATTCATATTTTGTAACAGAAAATAAAATCGTTAGAATAGCGTTTACAGAAAATATACATTTCTTTTCATATGATTTTTCAATAGATTAATTTGTATTTAATGGCATTACCACCTTGCAGTGTTTCTTTTCTGTAATTGCTATGTGGATAAAAGAATTGTTATTACCTAATTTAGCGAATATTTATCACTGAACACCGCTTAAAATCCCAAATTGCCATTTCATGTACTTATGTATGTACATATTTATGTATATGTACATGAATAGTTTTTATTCATTTTAATTTCGGTCAATGAAAATAACAAACGAAAATTAATGTAAACGAAACTAAAACTAAATTTTAATGTTGAAAAGGGATTTCTTTTATGAACAGCCATCGTGACTAACGGTTAATTGTTAAATAGCGGATTTTAAAACTCAAATTTAACAATATAATGTATTGAACAAAGTTACATTGTATTACAACAGCCTGCCATCGCTAACGGGTGGCAAGTTACGGCTAGCTGTAAGATATAACATACCCAGTACGCGTAAAGTTAAACCTCAGTTGTAATACTCCAATGGTTTTACAAGATAATGCACTTACAAACAAACTTTTAAAACGCAAATAACAGTCATTACATTTTTTCTACTAAAAGCTTCAGAAATATAAAATTAAAAGTATTGTAAATTGGCGTTATTTTCGATTCGCTGTCGGTGTCCGTAATAATCGATATAGGATAATAGTGCGTTTGAGAGGCGTGCCGTTATTGCAGAAGCAGACAACATTCTAGCTCAACCTCAAACAGCCTTATCTTCTATAAATATTTAAAAGTCTAGCTAGTCACATTTTAGTTCTAAGGTGCGGTAACAAATCATTGATAATACTTTTTGAGAGCTCGTTGTTAAATTCGTCTGACAAAACTTGTTTTTACTTCGAACTGCAGTTTATCATTGTCAAGCGATCTAGTGATAATGTTAATCATTGCTTTTATAAACGGTGCTTATTGTTGATAATATGTGTTTTAAAATATTATAAAAATACATTGTTAAATGTCTTATAACTTACAGTTGACAAAATGTTGATTGTTCCTCGCCTCGGTGGAAAACTTCTTAAGATTACTGTCATCATAAAACTGTTGTTTCTCATTTGGCCGTCCTCTTCGACTCTTCCGCTTGGCCCTGTTCCCTACTCGTGAGGTGCTATCGCGATATTCACAATATTATTTTTTCATATGTACCATTTTGTTTGTCACAAAAATAAATCATTTTTATTAAAAAATTACAAGATCAAGTTGTTCTTATAATTAGGAAATGTTAAGAAGTAATAGGTTGGTTATTAATAAACATTAAAATAATAAGTGTAAAGTACCCATATTACTAAACATTATTTTTTTTCAAATAATGCACTAATTAAATTAATTTAAAGTTTCGAGAACAATCTTAGAAAGTATCATACATTTACTTATAAAACGTTGTTCAGATCAAAAGGTAAATGATAACACGTGTATGTAATCACAACGGTAAGAGAAACTATCTGAATATAATAATCGTGTGATTATAACATACAGATGGTTTTTCTTTCACACATCCCTTTGGAGGTAGGCAGAAATCATCGAACGCCAAATATCTCTATCCTCACACACCTGAAAAGCTTCTTTTACATTCATCCCCCTCTTCATACATGCGCATTTACATTGATTTTAAAATGTCTGAACATTTCTAAACCGGCACGAAACAAGAACACGCCACGGCCGAGCTAAAACAAACTCGGCCTGAAGCCCTAGGCGTGGCCGGCGCGATGGTAAGGCACGCGCCCGCGCAAACCCGTAAAATACTATTATAGCGAGAGAACTATACAGTTTTTATAACTGATAACCTTTAGTTTACGGCAATTACAATCCATCTAGTCGCGGTTTGAACGATAAAGTATTCGAAGATTTACAACTATATACTAAATCGTCTAGTAACATGGTAATAAAAACTAGTAACTATAGACATATCAAAAGCAATGTTCAATGGCATACGAGGCTTATCTCTCGGTGAGCTTTTCTTTTTTTTGCAGATGGAACGTATTATCTTAGTAGTATTCATAACATAACATATCAACGTATACGAAAAGAATAGTAGGTAATTGATAATTGTATTTCTCACATTGTAAAATAACTATGTATAACGTAACATCACTTCCGTAATCCCCGAAGGGGTAGGCAGAGGTGTGTAATACACCCCACGTTTCACCAGTTGTAACACGTCCCATGGAATAGGTGGTGAGTATAGGTGTCTAAAATTTTCTTTCGTAATTTATTTGGTAGATATATCTGCTTTCTTATTATATATTTCTAATGTAAATAAGTGGTAGATTTAAATAAACTAGAATAACAAAATACAAAAATACTTTTTACATCGTTACGTGCAATATTTATTAGATGTTTTCATCTCTATTTCTAAAAATACAAAAATGGTAATGATGTTCATTATATAGTCACGACAGGTCCCTCGCGGGATACGTAGAAAACAGCAAACTTTAACGTGCTTTCTCTACATTCATCACTATCTTGATACTATTTTTCTTTGTTATGGTATCTAAAATTGTCG
>DWME01010765.1:0-10016 GCA_018244795.1 Parelbella ahira ahira
GTAGTTTCATTTTGACGTGCAAAAAGTGTTCTATTGAACCAATTTTGAATAAATGACATTTGAATTTGAATTTTGAACTGGAGTTTAAAAGATACATAGTTCTGTTGACAGATCAACTTTCAACAGGGAAAGCTGAATTTGGAACAGAATTGCGTTTTTTGAAATTCACAATAGCGCATATCCCGAACCGAACGATTCAAGACTAAATCCGTACCAATTGTGGGACGGCTCGTCAATAAAAATAAAAATGGAGGAAGTCTCCAATTTGTTACCATGTTCGTAGGGTCTCTGTTGTGTGAACTTTATGGAAAAATCACTTCTATGTTCCATATGAAAAGGTCGGGAGTTCGCTGAAGTGACTTATGTAGATATGACAGCAATTAAATTAGACTTCATTATTTTATGGGCTTGTGGAACTACCGGGTGAGACACACGGCTTACGGCAAACGGGGTATGGCCATTTCTTAATATTATAAGAACCTTGTAAAATAATCTTTATAATAATTGGCTATGGTGTTTTCGGTGCCGGAAACGATAACGTTACTTGCTAATCCGTATCAAAGTGCCAAGTTTGAGGCCCAAGTGTCATATATTTCTCTCCGAAAAACCCCTGCATCCGGTATGTGATATTTGAGAAACTCGAACACAACTTTAATCCAATACTCTATTTTAGTTCTAAGAAACAAACATATATGGTATTCTTATTAAAAATTGTATTTGTCAATTCACCGTATATTAATAATGGTCTTTAATAAAATCCTAGATGTGTACGAAATAAATGAACGAAGTGAAAGTTTTAACATATTTTCTGAGTTGCTATATTAGGCGTGCTATGAAATGAATTATTTAAAATATATCGCAACACCTACTAACATGTAATAAGACTTATCTTTATAATCAGTGCAGCTTTGGGCTAAATAATGACTGATGAGGCTAAGCTCATTTCTTATCAGCCAGTAATTTCAACTAAAATGGATTAAAAATATACTAAAACATGACGCAATTGTCACTTGTAATATCGATTTTCAAATATGGCGGCCAAACTACTCTCGCATAAACGAGATATAAAGATTCACCCCATTTTCGAAACAGTGTTAGCTCAAATTTTCCATCCCGCGTCCACTTACGCGACCCTTCGAAAAAAAAAACTTAAAAATAAAATTCAGAGGGGACCTTTAAAATCGTTATTATAATCTCGGACGCCATTGCCGAACTAGGGAGTCGCCCTTCAATTTTAAATCTTTTTTCAACAAAAAAACCCTTTGATGTTCATACGTTTTGGCAATAACTCCCGCTTCAATACACGCGACTATCCATCTATGCGACATTTGGCCATTTTGAGGATTTTACTGATGCATATTTTAGATTAAAACTCACGCTATTACCCGTCCGACTTAAAAGATTATGCGTTCGCAATCAATCTTACTTTTATCCCATACATACCTACTACGTATGTATGTACTTACTTTCATACATATATGTACATGTGAATGTAATACATAAAACAGTCAATTTGTATACGGATTGATTTATAAGCCATGAATGCGTTCCGTTCAATACAAATTGAACATCATTAACTTTATAAATTTTTAATACTACCCGCATAGTTGTAAAATCATCTCATCGAACTATCGAACAATTGATGAACTGTTTAAAGTACGTCTGCATTATTTTACCAAATATGCATACCAATGTAACTACATATATACGTATGAATAAATAATGTTTAAATTGTACTAGGCTTGAATATGTTTTTTGCATAAGTGACAATCAAAGTAGAATATAAAAAATCGACAATCATTTGTGCTTGCTACACCGGCGAGCAACACTTGCAACAACAATCTACGCTAACGTAACATCCTATTAATCAACTCATTTAAAAGACAAACAATTCAAAAAGACGTGTGGGAAAACGTATCCAACACATTCCAAATTCGAATGAATCTGAAAGGCGAGCCAGATTTGAAAAGAGAATGAGATTTGAAATAGAACACGCCATTAGGAACGAACACAATGGTCTCATTGGTAGATTTGAAAAAGGAACAATTTGTTAAACGTCAAATATGAACTTTTTATTTCCGTTGTAATGAAACGCCGCTCAGTATGAAGCCTAGTACACATCTTGCTTTTTGTCGGATCACGTCGCTCGTTTTTCATTCGTTTTGTCTGTATGTTCGCTGTACTTATTAATGTCAAAATTAAAATAAAAATCCGAGTAATAGCCGAAATGCCACAGGCGACAAGATTATTACGTTATTAAACTTGCTTCGCAGCCGGCTATGTCCTAATTAATAGTCGTTGGTTCTCGTGAAATAGTACCTACCGGCGCACATTATTTAGTATATATAAATAAAAAACGCAACAACAAAAAAATAACAAAGATTTTTACATATCTGATTTAGAGATAGGTGGCGTACGGTGTTTTTGCGTTCGCTGCCTACATATTGTTTATTCTCTCGTGCATTCAATTTCGTTCCCGACAGACTTTCTATCTACCAATCGTTTATCGACCGATCACAAAACACGAGCAATGACATGAAACTATCAATATTTCTAATAACGTTTAAAAACAAAGTATTACTTTCGTCTACGTACGCAGCGGGCATATTAATCATTGGAACGAATTTCCGTGCGCCATGTCATATGGAGTTCGTTTATTAAAAATGTGACGTATCAAGATCAACATCTCATAGAATGAGATAACAAATTACAGGGGCGTAGGGAGTGAGTGAGATGGATGTGTGCTGACATTTCAACGGGTCATCAACCCTATTGCGTCCTGCTCTAACGAGAATTCGAAGATTTGATTTGAATTGTTCCTAATTTTTTTTTACATATTGACTCGTTCGATTCGGGTCTTCACTCACAATAATTTTTTATTGCGTTTTACATGGTTTGTTATAATTTATTTCTTGTGTACCCAGCTTCCGTTTTATGTTCTTTATTGCTTCTTAATCTATAAAAGACGCATGAGCCGGAATAAAATATCGTTAAGTAATTTTATATCTCCACAAAGATTGATAATAGCACTCGTTTCCAACTAAAACCGCGGCGGGCTGATCGCGATTTGAGAATCTGTTTCTTTCTTGTTACTCGCTTTTGTATTACGAGACATGCATTCGTAGGTATAAAGTATTATGATAAATCGCCATTTTGTTAATGGCAATCCTTTTCGATTCGCGATACTAAATCTCTTTAGAGGATATTTTCGTCAATCTTTTTTTTCATTTTTAATATCATCGTCCTGTACAGCGTTTTGCCAAGTTTTATGCAGATTAGACAAAATGAAACCCTCGTCGTATAAGGCGCACAAACATTCATATAAATGGGTGTATACCAAACGGGTCGGGACGTTCCGTACCCTAAGTCTGAATTAAAATGCACGTACACAGTTCTATTCGAAACAAAAGCTAAAAAAAAATGTTAAATAGCAACTATAGAAGAATCATAAGCGGTCATAACTGGTCGTCGGGCTCCATTTATGGCGATGTAATCCTATTGTGTGTCCCTGCCTTTATGGTGTGCGTTCATATGAATATACGTATACTTTAAAATGTGTTCAATCATTAATTTCGTCTGTAATTGAACGAGTTGAGATCTCGGCTTGTGGCAAAAAAGTCGATGTTTCTTCGAAACGGCCGGAGTATTAAAGTGTACCGATCGGATGACGGGGCCCGGACATTTCGAATTTATACGTTCATAAAATTCTTTTGTCAAATTTACGTCGGAGTTCCGAATAAAGTGGCCGCGCGCGGCAACCGGCGGATTCTTTACCGAAATCATCGTCTACGCAGGTTTTTCTGCCGGTTATTATGGACGTCGTACGGGGAATATTCCCGCTTTACATTAATAAAGGCTGTTGCTTTGCGATTCTCACGATTGTGCTATATTGGCACTGTTAACTCTACAAAGGTAGATAAAACTCTATAACGGTAGATGTAACTTTTGTGTATAGAAATATTTATTTCTAGGGGATACTAACTGCTAAATTTTAATTTAGATGCCAATTTAAAAAAGAATCTGAAGGCGACATAATTAAATTCAATTTAAGCTTAAACAACATTTCGCACAATGCCTTACAACAATCCATAAACGTATTTAACACTAATACAATTAAGACAATTTGACAATTTACAAAACAGAACCCCCATTCGTCTTATCACTGGCTCATTATACAATTAGCTACTCGCTCTCCACCAGCGCAGGAATGTCTCCTACCGCAAAGAAATACCATCGATAATTACAACGAAAACTTATAGCAGACGCATTCATCACTTATCTGTACCAGCATCGGCTACTTGACCGTTCTCTATTATTCATTAGTTCGTTATAGAGTGGGGGGACGCCCGCGCTGCAGCGACCTGAAATTCGGTAACTGCCTCTACATTAATAATTACTTCTCAAAATAATACCGATCAGATCCACGACTGAGATAAACGGTACGGTCCGCACTCGACGCTACCAGTACGGCAGAGAATAAGTACGACCAGTAGCGTCAATATATGTGTTAGCACGTTAATGCCCATCAACGATACCGCGATGGAGTTGTTGTACAAAACAGCTATTGATAGTAGCGCCAGTGTATGTTGATACGTTAATGCCTACCAGCGATACCTTTATCGAAATAGTTATACAAAAAATATTATTGGAAATATAATAGCTTCTAATTTTATGAATAATGAAGTTAACGAAAGGAATAACTTTTGCTTTTGCATTGTTCAATAGTGATTATATTTATTGTACAATTTATGATTCATATTTATTAAGGTATCATGAAAACCGTTAAAGCGTTGCAAAATCTTAATAGAAAAGTTTATAATACCATATTTTATGTATATATCCGTCTCAAATAAGACACATTTAGTATGACTGGAATCAGTTATTCGAGTAGATCCAACTCTTATTCCAAGGAAGTTCGTCCATAATATATTACCATTGCAGTCTAATCTAACAGCTTTATTACTATAAAAAATATCCACGTTTTTTGACATACAACCGTCCATATACCTTTAAATATCCATAGGCAGTTGGAATACATGTATACTATATACAAGATATGGTGATGTCTTAGCAGCCAAATCCTGGACAATAGTTTCTGATATATACATTTATTATTACAGTAACAATGTACCACGCGTGCGCTTGACCAACTAATCCTCATTTTGAATGTTGCGCAAACAGTTGCATCAGTTAATTAATTTCATACGGTGTCAATATCGATCATTGGGGATTTGGTAGCGGCCATAGATCAAACAGTCGTCGACGTGACACTTCCACTGTCACGTGACGAAACAAATGTGATAAGACCCTCCTATGGTAAATGTTGAGTATTGGACGACGGACGCAGATTAGCTGGATGTGTCGTAAGCAGTCGTGATCAGCACTTCAGTGGTGATCAATGTTATTGAATCAGTTATGTACTGTAATGTATGAAATAAAAATATACAAACATTCAGATGGTCATAACAGCGGACTGTATGAGACACTACATATTGCGCCTGTCTTATATCACATAAGGTTTTTTTCTCAAGTAAAAAACGAAGTAGGTATAAAAAATTACCACAATTCTAGAGCTTTTATTTTAAGTTATTTATTATAGTCATTGCACTGATCACGTCGCCGCGGTTACCCGCGCTGGTATTTCCAAGTTTTAATCATATTTAAATAGGTCACGTTTAAAGTTAATATTGTATTGAGAAATGTATTTGTAGGGCTTATTTTCAAAAAATTAAAATCAATGTTTTTTAAATTTAAACATCCGAATATATGTACATAAATATACAAGAAACATTTTTGCAGGGTATACTGATAATATGCACTATACTAAGTACTCGTACATATTTTGTATCGTTTTTATTTCTAAATTGTTATTAAATTGTTTTCAGCAAATAATTTTTTAACCCTTTTTTGCCAACACTACTTTAGTACCACGTGTTCAGAACGGCGCAAACACAGAGCGGCGTTGCAAATATAAAGATTTTTGTCAACTCCGATAACACAATATGAGTCCATGCTCCACTATTGTCGACCTTAGTCCATTCTTATACGGATTCGAACCGAACTATCTAATTTACATAACCACGGCTCCAGTACATTCATTTCTGGTATCAGACAATATGGGTGAAGGAATTTAATTACTTCATTTGGTAACGAATTCTGTTGAACATTGTTCAGCTGCCTGATTGATGTTCGAGAAATATCTTTGGATTGTGAGATATTACCAGTACGGGACATTATATTAAACTATCACATTACAGAAGTGATATTTCAAAATTTACTCTAACAATTTATGTTTACAAAGCTTACAATGCCATTAAGGTGGCTTATACTTATAAGGATATATGTATGTATGTATACATACAATACTGGAAACTAATTGAATCTCATTGACTTTTATTGTCCTTACGTTTATGCATAGAAGGTTCGGGAACACATAGAAAGAATTAGAAACTCTATTTCCGAATATTTTACATTATACACTGAATAGACGACTACTCATCAAAATCTAGGTAGAGCTAACAATTTATACGAAACAACGTGAAAGTTATATAAAAATTCGATAGTCGTATAAAACGATTGAGAGCAAAAATACACGTATTATATTATATAAAACGTAGTATCTAATTAGGTGTGTTTCGTTTCACACAAAACGGGTCTTATCTGTGATCTTCACAAAAAACTGTACGTCCGGTAATGGGCGGTCAATAATAGTTTTCCATCAAAGCTAAATTTCTAATCGGTATCTGACGTACGGTATGTGGAGCGTGGATACCGTAAACGCTCGCGGCCATTCGCATAATAAGTAACAACGTATTTTACTTGCGTATTAAGTTCGAGTGGTTCGTTTTAATTGAGATTTTGATTTCGGTGTGGGTGTTGCTGTACACGTTGCACCAACAAACATTGTACTGGCCGAAAACGGCCGCTCGTGAGGCCACACAAACCTACCTTAATGTATGCGTTCTGAAAATAAATCAGTTGATAAAGATTTTTAAAAAATCGTACGATATTTGAAAAAAATGTCAATTAATTTTAACTTTACACTACCACGCTCGTAGATTAAGCAAGTACACGCTTACGATATAAACTCATTAAAATAAGGAACGGAACGACTAGAGCTTTCATTATTTCGTGGAATTGCAGCCGTTATTGGTCCATTAACATGATCTTAATGGACAAAGTTTAGGCGTTCCACTGTAGTGTCATCTGCGTAGTCCATTAGTTGCGCCAATTATCTCGTGTAACGGTTTGCAATAAGCGGAAATGAATCCATCGCGGCCCGTTCATGAACTCTCATTTGTTATACAAGTTTGACTTTGTTTATCTGGAGATGAGTTACATTTTTGTTTATTACTCAAGCTGCCAGTGACAGAGGGCCCTTTAGAAAATGGTTTTCACAGATTCTTACGGATGGTAAAGAAACCGAGTAGTAAATTTAGGTGTGCAGGTTTCTTCGTTATGTTCTTTAGTTCATATTATTAAACGTAAACGTAACGTCACGAATGTAATCCCCGAAGGGGTAGGCAGAGAAGTACAGTAGGTACACTTCCACGTTTCGCCAGTTACGTTTAAGTCCCATGAAACATACGGTGAGCCTACTGCCACACACCGGACACAATTCCAGCCTCCGAATCATTACTAGAAATTCTGAATAAAAAAATCTAACAGCACCCGTCCCGGGATTTGAACCCAGGACCTCGTGATCGGCAGTCGCGCTTGTAACCACTCGACCAACGAGGCAGTCAGTTCATATTATTAAACAGTGCAAATCAATAATTTCTACATGCATAGCTACAATCGTTGTTTGTTTAATGAACATGAAAATGAATGAATGATTAACCAAAAAGAAACTATACTAAAATGTCCTTTTCATAATTATATGTATAAATATATACATATTTTTCTTTACATAATATTCTTCACGGTGAAAGCTATCAATAAAACTATGTTTAGCTCTATCGAACATCACCACTGCGCCAAGATCGCACAATAAACAGAGGCGTCAAACGGTGCGCATTCAAAAATCTTTGTGTCAATACTCAGAAAACGAGAAAATGTAAATTTTTTACGGCGTCGAACGAGTGGAGACAAACACTCGTTTCGTCTTAACAACGGAAATAAATATTCCGTCTTTTATTTAAAAGAACAACATTAACAAGGGTACTCGAATATACCTGTTTGCGCTCCATAATGCTGTCGAGGCTTTGGTGTGCTTAAATACATTGAGGGGATGGATTAGAAACTATTGTAAGTCTTAGGAAATTTCGATATACTCGTACACTACAAATAAGGTCTTGATCACACGGAGTCATTACAGTGCCTCCTAAAGATCAAGACGGTTGTGTTGTTATACCCACAGCCTAAGTAGTCACGCATGTGAACACAGCGCAAGGTCCGCTTCTTTACAGCAACAGATGCGTTGGTGACAACCCCAGCATCATACGAAAATAAACGACCTAACTTTATAGATTTTTTAAAATAATAGCTTGTAATAACGGTTTTACTAATAAACACCTTACCTCACTTTACTATTAAACAGTCTCCGCCGCGACCTCGCTGCAAACGGCGGGAGCTCGTGAGGAAGGGCCTCGTACGGGTCCGAAACTAGTCGGGCCATCCCGAAAAGACGCACGTGAGTTAAGCCGGTACATATATAATCATTGTAATAACGGTTTTTAATTGACATTATTTCATTAAAAACTCGGAAATTTCAATGTCATTTCTCAAACGATGTACAGTCTTAAAACCATCTGACAATATAGACACCGTTAAGTTTGTAATTCTATAATTTTTAATATAAACATTGAATCTGTTTTTAAACTTATTACCATGATTTTACAACGCAACACCATAATAAATTCCTTTGCCATGACACTTAGCTTCCGCACTTAACATTTTAAAGTGACATTTACGAAACAGATAACAATCGATACATTGCAGAACAAATGCACAGACCGAAAATTTCCTACATAATCTGCAATGACCATCGGCGAAAGAATAAATAATACACTTAGTTACCAACATGATATTTCGAGTAACGGTCCCACCTAATCATTATAACGATTACAAAAGTGGTATCTATTACCGACTTGCTACACCACCAGCGATGTGCGATGAAAAAACTCTCTTGAAAAGTTTAACTAAAACGCGCAGTGTGCATTTTTAAATTGTAATGTGAATTTTTACTGTGACCGCGACATGTTACACTAAACATGATATTCTATTGGCGGTTGATGTATATTTAAGGCAAAAAAATAATAAACTGATAACTGATAATAAAAATATCGAGATATGTGTCTTCAACTAATAACCGCTTTTCAAACTTATAATAAATGTATCGTGACCATCTTGTCGATATTAAACATTAACTGTTTCCAATCAAGAAATAAGCCGAAAGCTAAAGCTTTTTACTATTATCAATGGCAGACTACAGCGGTTTTACGACCTAGATAGATCTGTAATCCGATTTCTGTGTCGTAACTCACGACGCTTTGTTTATAATATTTGTTTCAACTTCTCGTCGCTCGTTCACAGTACAACAAGCGGCCAAACACTGAAAAAACACGACGCTGTGGCCACACTCTCGTTACTGATCGAATCAAACCTCACGTATGCCGAGGAATTCGAATTTCAAAAACTATAATGATTGATTGTCAACCAATGACAATCGCGTATTCAAATTCCTATACCAATTTGAATGTGGAACGAGTTCTTTTTCCTGTCGTGCGGTGCGTGTTGCCAGTAACGTTTCAATAGTGTTTAATACAATAAGCAATTAATGTGATGCCATATTTTCATGGAGTTAGTGCGAATACACAGAAGCGATTGATCGTCAGAGCCGTAACCATACGATTTGGGAATAAAAATGTACCAAATTCGTATTTTCCTTTTGAAAATCTAGTGCAATATCTAGGGTGAATAGTTTAGAAACGTAAATCTTTAATAAAATAATAATAATAATAATAATCGACCCATTTGTCATTCCACTGTTGGAATATGGGTCTCCTCTCATATTG
>DWME01010766.1:0-10016 GCA_018244795.1 Parelbella ahira ahira
TCCACCCGTTACTGTTTCATCGTTGGGCAATTATCTCTGCTGAGAATGAGAATGGTAAGGTCATCTACATCATTTTAATCTTCAATAGAAAGAATCACAAATTCCATTTACTCTTCAAATTAAGCCAGGACGTCCAAGCTATTGATTTACTTTTAATAATACTTACTATGTTTCTGTCTAGGAACCCTTTGTCTCATACAATCCTATTGACCTAAAATTTATTGATCAGCATTGATTGAGCTCACTGGGCCCATAATTAAGGTCATCTTTGACTGTAATTTTGTGCTTCTAAATTTGAACCTACTACCTAGTTTATTAACAAGGGTATCGACATTATTTAAGTTTTTTTTATACCGCTCCTATTCTTATGGAATTTATAAAGCCGATGAAAACAATAATAATTTGTACTTATAATAAAATTGATGTTTTGAATTTGTATTTTTTTACGATCACTTAAATGATGGTGTTTAAAGGAAAAATAATTTGTGGTTCAATGTTCAATGTTCTTTAATCATGTATTTAAAACATTAATATGACAAGTTTTATGAACAAAAACACGTGACATTTATGTATAACTCTACATACATATATATACTAAATAAAAAAAAAATTTGGGCATCTTATAGGAGTAATTGTTATCACTCATACTTTATATTGATAAAAATTGATTTTATAATGTCATATACACAGTTATACAAGTATGTAATATAAATCATTTACCAAAAACACCTTGGTACTCATAAGCCATGCTAAATTCCAAAATTTCCGCATGGCATCCCTCAGTTTGCGCGCCATTTTCAAATTGTCCGTAACACTATTAATTTCGCTCTATGGTTAATTACTAACACATATCACAAGTCAAAAACTTTATAAAATATTCCATAAAATTAATTACTTTTTAAATAAATACAACTCAAAGTTGTAGCCACACATCACATAGAATTAAAACTAATTAAACACACGCCACCGAAACAGTACTTTACGAAAAAAAAATGTGCGGATTCGAATTTTAAATTCAAACGCACGTCAACTTTATAATTCGAATGGCTGAAGGAACACGCACCGCCCTGTAGAGACCGCAGAAACTACTAGAAACAAATTTGATGATACATTTAAACGTGAGAGATTTTGGAAAGTCGGCGCATCGAGCGAAACGGCACTGAGCATTCAGATTCGAACTGTCGAGGCTGCATCATTACAGCCTTACTTTCTAAGCGCGATATTGTTACTTGATAGCCCGCTTTATAATTGTTGGAATTAACATCCACACTCATTATCGTGTTATTATTATAATTCTTTTTTTCTTCTTCCGTTCGTTATTCGAATTTACCGTTACGTTACCCAAAACCTCGGTGGCCATAAAAACGCTCGCAAATCACCACCCGAAACTGTTATTTTCATCCGCGGCAAAACGTAAATATTGTATTAATTGCGTCTCTGTAACGGTTTTTACGGTTCACGTATTGCGAAGTTTGAGATTCTTTGCAAGTTTCATAAGGTGATAACGTTTTTGTGAATGTTTATGTAAGCTTACCAACTATTTCATTTTCAAGGTAATGATAGTGATTCATCAACTTGTCCTTTTAACAGTATACATCAATTGATTATTTTTCTCTGTTATTCTTTGTTTTACCAATTCGTCATCTCCTACACCACCTCTTCTGAATTCCACATACATTTTGAACTTAAATGAAAGACCACAGAGCTCAGTGCAGTAAAGAATTACTTTAAAAATTCTAAGGCACGGAATTTCTTGAAGAAAGCAAGTGCAATACCAGCTCAGTTGATGTTTGTACAGAAGAATTGGAGCAATGCAAGGGAGCAATTCAATTTATTTTCAAGGACCTTTTGAAAAAACTAAACAAGTCGCACCTTGCACGGATTTTGAAGCGTGTAACAGCGACATTATAACGATGCGAGGTTTTACAAATCCAAAACGGACTAAAGAAACATTCGAAGAACTTTGGAAATTAGGAAGTAGATCACCATCAATATAATTTTCATCACCAAACGAAAGCCCATTCAGTTTATTTCCAACTATAAGAATGATAATAATATCCTGGGAACATTACCACAGACGCTCTCCTGAATCCTAAGTAGGCTAAGTCTGTTTTATGGTAGGTAGACGACTGATAAACTACATACATGTACATTAAATATGGCTATACTTATGCAGATACTTTTTATTACATTCAGACAAACAGATTTATTTGTATTTAACACGCAAATATTAGGGCTGGAGAGGAGCCTAATCCACGATTCATATTCCAGCAATCAGGTTCACTATTTACTGGACCAACGCGACAAACTACATAATACGCTGGCTCTTTTCCTTTTCTCATAAACCATGTATTATCAATTTGGTATTTGCAGAACAAGAACGGTTTTTTATATTTTTGTATATCATGTCTGCAGCCGGCGTGTGTGTATGAAGAGAGCTGTGATTATAGAAGAGGCACGCCATGTCTTTAAGGATAGAGATGTTAGACACTCGACCCTCTCTACCTACCCCATAAGGGGCCAGTTGTGACCATATTATAATTATTACCAACGTTATCACGTACGATAAGTGTCAATCAAACTTTATGTATATTGACACACGTTTTATCAACACTTCTAATAGAACTGTTTAATCTAATAAAACGAATCATTGAATGTAACGATTTACTTTGGATGTATATTGAGTGAAGAACGATTTACAATAATTATGCGAAACGATTTACGTATATAAAGTACAAGTATAATTTAACATTATTCAAATGAGACGTACGATATAAAGACGGGTTGAACAATAAGGAGATTTAAAAAACAGTATACGAATCTTTATAAATTAAAGAAAACTAAAGAAAAAGTAGAATGTAGAGAGTAAAAAAATATGTATATTAAGTTCAAGTTAGGCAATACTAAAATATTAAATAAATTACGCAGTGTAAAAAACGTTTCGTTGATTAATTGATACAGAACAAAAACCGGTCCGATAACGGGTTCACCTACTGTTTCTGTTATATTAGCAATTCGTAAGTTTTGATGCAAAATTTGCAATATCACTGCATTTCCGTTCTAAACGATAACTGTCACCGGTCATGTGATTTCTATTAAAATATATTGATCGTATTAATAATATGTCAACAGCATATGAGGAACATATTAATTTTAACAATAGTAGCGTTGAAATTAAAATTTATTAGTTTTAAGAAAATACTGACAAAAAATAGCCGCTAAAGGGAAAATAGTATTGATACTGATGCAATCACAGTCGTAAAATTTAATACGACTTGGCAATGTGAACTGAAGTTTTGAAAAAAAAATCCATCTCAGAGTAATTGTTCATGATCCTAAGATTAGGTTTCAATCATTGTTATTATGTTTAACCATACGACACTCTAGTCTATAAAATAAAAAAGGTATTTAGAATTTTATTAATAAAAAATCGAACTTGTTGACAAGTCTATAGTTGTATAACTGGTTCGAAATTCGAAATTGACATTTTTGTATAATTAATTGCGTTCGAAATTTGAATTGGAGTGATTTGTTTTAAAACACCATAACATACGAGTCAATGCCAAGCGGTTATTCAGCCAGTCGTTATTGATTCCACTCTGGTACATGAGTCAGAGGCATTAAGTCTAACCATAACACCCTGTTTTGCCTTATTTAAACACGTAGAATAGCATTGATGCTCCGTCTGCGGACAGCACAGAAAAACTTAATAGAAAAAAAAACAAGTTCAAGTAAATTTGAGGCTTCTTTCGTTGTAAGACCTTAATATACAGAATATATGAAAATATCAGTACTGTTTCAACTTCAATTCTTTTTAAAAAATTCTCCAGGTTTTTTCTTTTGCTGTCTATCAGAGGACTTACGCAATACTGCAATATTGTTGTCATAACAACAACACAACGGTAGAGACATAGATATTTTGTTTTTTTTTTTTAAATCATTGCGCTTTTAATAGCAATACAGATTATTCATTCAAAACTTTCAAATCGTCTCAACGATAAAAGCTTTTGCGTGTTCAGAGAAAGAAAAAAAAAGAAAATAATACACAAAAGGCACAAAATAAAACCGGCCAGTGAGCGATATGCAAACTTTTTCAACTTTGAACTTGACACATTTAAATCTCGACCTTGACCTCAAAACGGTGCGATTATTCCACAATTCAACTTCACATCACTTCACTGTAAAGTCGAAATGGACTTTATGTAATTGCGACTGTGTTGTTCGCGATACGAGCGCCTGGGCCCGCGTTTGGATGGAGACTGCATGATTCATCTCATTGGATGTAGGAAAACAAAAATCTATTGAACCAATTTCGATCTTATTAACTGTCAATAAAGGGTAGAATTGTTTGCAGCTCCCTTATACAAGTACATTTTACATTTATGACCACTGCCACTGAGTGCATGCGAAGTACTTAATACTTAGAATTATATTTTATATACAATTCCTTAGATTATATAATTGTAACTAAGTAAATTGTAAAAAATCTTGCAGTAACAATGACAGATCTTGACCATAGACTTATGACAGGGCAACGATTTTTTGATGTAAAGAGCACGCAGTCTCTACAAGGAGCTTACTGGGCATGTTATCGAATATAACTCAAAAATAGGAGTTTATGCGAATGTTAAAAGACTTTCATCTTTCTTTCCGACAGTTTTCCTTCGAATGTGTATTTTAGCAAACGTAGATAAGGGGTATTTTCTGCGTAGAGTATGTAATCTATTTATCCATGAAACGTACTGCGATGTACATATACATATACGTATGTCATATCAGTCTTCTAGATCCTGTTTTGCCTACAGTCAGTCAAAGTACACTACACTCGGTCAATGATTAAGCGTCAAATTACACATATCAGTACATTAAAATGGTACAATATATAGTTTAGTAGTAATAGAGATTTATTCGATTATAAACGTAACATCACATCTATAATCCTCGAAAGGGCAGGTAAAGGAGTGTAGTAGTACACTCCAAAGTTTCATCAGTTACGCTTACGTCCCTTGGAATAGGTGGTGAGCCTATTGCAATATTATATATTTAATCGATTATAATCTTTCTCATACCTTATTATACCTCCTTTCTCATACCTCTCATTTCTAATCGTCCCACTGTTGGACTTGGGTCTCCTTTCTGAATGAGACGAGTTAAGGTCATAGGCTGCCAAGCTGGCCAAATGTACTTTGACAGATTTCACACACCTTAGAAAGACATTTAAGATGGAAAGTGGGCAAAACTGATTATTATTAGAGGTGCGCAACGGAATTACAAACTCAGACCGCCAGTTGCGAGAGCCTTGAACTAAACCCGCTAAGCCATCACTGTATAATACATATCATCACCTACATTATCAGCCTGTTTACGTCTACAACTGCTCTTCTTCTTCAGCTTCAGTTCTTCAATCTTCAGGTCTTCGCATCCAACCACAGCCACCTACTTTGCGTATATTATCTACTGCCACTATATACATATTATTAACGTATGTCTATGTGTTTGATTATTCAACGTCACCATCAACGAGACCGTGCCAAATCGTAATCCAGAAGCCATTACCACCGGCGGATTGACGTAGTCAGCGGTGACGGGACCACCGACTGTGTTTCCAATATTCATAGCTATTTTTACATTACTACATGCGATCCATTTGCGAGCCGTCGATTCGTTTATTTGATAACACACATTGTAAGCGATATAATTGTTTGTTTGAAACGTTTCAAATAGGCAAAGATAGAGATTTTCGGCTATCGGTGCTCTCTTCGAACCCTGTTTTAACGTCAAGAAAACAGCAAATGAACTGGCAGAACCCACGAGTGGCCAATACAGCCCAATGCTATTTGCAAGACTATGGGAATATGACTGTGGGGTTATATACTAGTAATACCTTGTACTATTAAAATGAAATCGAAAGTATAAGTGTCTACAGATGAAGCACAGAGTAAATATTCGTCTGAAGCACCTTAACATAGCCTATTATGACAGCTCTTTTTACACATCCGTAAAACTGTAAAAACTTGACGGAACCTCAACAGGTGATTCATTCAAACGAACGACAGCCCATGGGGAGTCAACAGGCGAATGAAAGCGAATGAATGATGAACGAGAATGAATGACAAATTGAAAACAACAACCACGAATATGAATAGCCTTTTTAGCGGAGAAATAGAAATAATTTGCTTACTTTTATGTATTTAGTTTATTGGTACTTGGTTGATTTTATTGGTATTGTTACTTTCAATACAGCTATAATTTATTAATCAAATTTAGAAAAAATTGGACAGATAAAAAGTGACCTGTAGGTCCAGTGGTTATTGACGCAGACCTCCGAACCAAAGGCCTGTTGTAGAATTTAAACCCCTACCCCACCCCCCCCCACCCGAAATGTTTATTTTATGAGCACCAATATTCGTTCAGTCTGTAAATAAAAGTAGGAATGTATAAAGAAATTATGGACAGGATCACTCGGTGGGCGCCTATGTCCTGCAGTAGACTGAAGCGGGCCGATGATGATGAGCTGTCTAGTTAGCATAGCAGAAACTGCTTGCTGCAGGGATGAGATAATCGGATTCGTTGTCTCAACATATTATACCGGTGATGTATTAAAGGTATTAAATTTAAAATTAAAACTACCCTCTGATGTATTATACGTTTTACATTTTAATATTAAACCACTACATAAATATCAACTACAGTTTTAAAAAGAAAAAAACGATCAATAAGTATTCAATGAGAACTTTTTTATAATTATATGAAATTATTTACTATAGTATAAGTACATGACATAGTGTTTCTTTTCACTTTCTACCGCCGAAGAGTTCTCCAAAACTGGCTGGTTTTATGACTGGAGAGTTTCGCGCGTATTAACGTTTGTACAGAATTTCAAATAGTGGTTTATTATTTTATGAGTCTTCTTTATTTTAAGACTAGCCGCGCACCGAGGTTTCTCTGGTGTCTAGCAGAATTTTTAGCCAGTTATAATAACGAAAATGATTTTGAAAAAAGAGTCAAGCAACAAGTTTTCCATTTCCTAAATTTACAACCATAAGCATTATATAGGTATATACTAATTTCGTCAATCCTACGCTTAAACGTGACAGACTTTCATGCCGTGTTTTACACCGTCAATAATCCTATTACTTTTCATACACGTATCTCATTTAACGTACAATAAAATGTGATACATACTTAGATATATTTTAAGTATCTGAAAAAAAGAAAAGCAAAAGAAAGAAAGAAAGTTTGTGTTTATTTAAAGTATTATTGAACTTTATCAGAAGTAAATAGGAAAAAATGAAATTATGGATGATTAAAATACAATTACGTGGTAATTAATCCCATGTATGCGATTTCTGTCATAATCATTTTTTTATATCCTTACAAAGATTTTGTTATTGTAGTACGTTTTGTAAGTAACTCAATTTTTACATTCTGGTCAACGATAACGATAAAATACATTTCGGCGCCATCTATCGGCACTAAAGTCAATTGAAATGAATTAGTATAGACGCCATCTATCGCGCCGAACACAAACCAAAAAAGCCTTCCGAAAATAAGATTCAACATAGCTACCTATTTTATTATTTTGAAAACAAGCTTATACCTAGTAAGTGAATAAGATAGACTCGTCAATCAGTATGTTCATTAACAGTATGGCAATACAAACCATTACACGCATGGCGCTTCAATGCCTATGATATGATTCTATACACAATGGCGGGAACTTGGCACAGATTTTTATATTAAAGATAGTCATGTTTACGAATTTAATGCTAAAGTTTTTTCAATACACGTTCAATGTTGCTTAGCAGAATTATTACATATTTGTACTTACATCTTTTCTCAGAATTAATTCCACGGTAACAAAATAATTTATTATTAGTAGGTACTAGATCACCTTATATTTTTACTTACCAACTATATTAATATCAAAAGACTACTCACCCTATGGGAAGTAGCGACGTGAGCGAGCCCGTGGGCAGGGGTAGGCCTCTCGTCGCTAGACTCGTCGCCCGTAAACACCGAATCGTGGGACACTGAGAGGCCACTGCCATATGCTCCTTCCCTGTGGACACAGAAAATGGAATTAGTGAAAGCCGACCAGACCAGACGTGTCTGTTTGAAGATAACGACGAAAGTGTAGAGATATTAAATATTCCGTGCTAAGCAAATTTTTCTTGTTCAGTTCCTTGTAGTCTCACCTCTGCGATTTGCTAGTCTAATTTTAAATCTCTGCAGCGTTGGATGGCTTGTAGAGTCAAAAAAGGCTTCTATTCAGCAACGTAACAGTTCAAAGACACGTCTAATCACTGCGTTTTTTGCTCCTGCTATTATTCTGCTTTCTTTTCCACTATTGCGCGGATACTGCGGACTAGTAGAAGATCCTTGCTAAGCCACGTGCTTAACAAATTACGACAGAGATTATTGGAAATGGTGTACAAAGATCCGTAGCCAGTTACCAAGTTTCCAAGTATACTTACTTCCTCCTGGCGTGCCGGTCAGCATCCAGCAGCTCACTGGTGGAGCTACTCTTGGGATCAGGCGAGCTGTCGGTGCGTGCGCGTCTTTTGAACATGCGCCGCAGCCCCCGCAAGAACCGACCAGTTCGGCCTTCGCCTGAAATGAAAACATAATATGCATTTGGTGAAAACATAGCCATAAATAAGACAAACCAACAACAGGCCGAAAAGACCGAAGAGAAGAAAGAAAAACGTGAGGAATAGAGAATGAGTACCATGAGTGTGGGTGTCGTGCGGCGGTCGGTACGGCGGCTCCAGCGAGCCCTCGCGCACGCACGACATCAGCCCCGGGCCGCCGCCCCCGCCCGACATCCGCGCCACCTGCCAACGCACACCAGCATTACCAAAACTATATTTCATCATCGACATTAGCAAAAGTATACTTCCTATTATATTAAAACACATCATCAGCCTGTCCAAGTCCACAGCTGGATATAGTGCTACCCCAAAGGGTTATGCACGTAAACCTCATGCTAATACTGACATTTCTTAAGACATTGAAAAGACCAACAGGTCTTTAAGCCATATTGTTACTATCTTGAAAATATAATGCACCGCGTTAGAGAACTTAAAGACCGGGCAGTTACAGACAAAACATGTAAAATCATTATGATATCATTATGTCAACCATTATGTTATGTTAAATTATGATTTATTAATCCATAATATTTAAAACAACATTGTTTCTCAATACTTATATTAGCAAAGAAATATTGAACCCCACTATTTTCTTTGCAAAGAGTATCTGCATTATATGAAAGGACATAAATATATTTGAAGCTTTTATATGTTTAGGTAAAGCGAAGAAACATGTAGATGAAAGTCAGAAAAGGGAATAATCGTTCTATATTTTGTTCATGCGAAACCCTTCGTAGCTTCACAAAGGGATTTTGTAATATTAGTGTTTGCTTGCAACACATAACTTACTTTGATATTTTTGTGTCAAACTTAATAACGAAATGCGGAAAACTAACCAGCATAATAATACTCTTCCGCGGTAATAATAAAAAAACTAGTTGAACAATTATTATCATGTAAATAAAATCAGTAATTTGTGAAAAAAAATTGTTTTTAGAAACCAAAAAGATCATGAAATAGTTAGAAAATGTGAAATTCATAAACATCGCCCATATATGAATCAGTAACATTTTTATAAGCGTTTTTAAAGCCGACTTTGTGCGACATCTCCATAATTAAATATCGCCACAGAATACGGCGTCAATGGAGCGAAACGATACCCACACTTAAATGATTTCCCGCGGGAAGATGTTGTAAGTATTCTCAAAAACATTTTACATAAAAATGAAGTCAGGGCTGTCTGGAAAAATTTTCCTTCATAATTCTACATTTGAGGATCATTTTCTTTCCTACGCGAGTACATGCACATTAGAGTTTATGACAATATATGTAAAAACAGTACATGCTTGTTTTTTATATGTGTGTATATGGAAGAATATAATAATAATAATAATAATCGACCCATAGTCATTCTACTGTTGG
>DWME01010767.1:0-10016 GCA_018244795.1 Parelbella ahira ahira
CTTCCGGGAACGGCGGACACCTCTTACGAAATCGTACACCGACATGCAACTTTTTTTATTTTAAGGATTATTCGACTGCCTTCTAGGAGGCAGGAGTAGGAGAGCCTAGACTTTTATGCCTAGGCGTTATTTTAACGACGTATAATTTCCTAACTGCGGCAGGTGAAATAATAAATTTCTTATCTCACCGGAAACGAGGTACGACCCTTCTGACGGCGTTGACGGCTTTTGAAATCAGAAGACGAATCGTTTACCCGATTCTTTGTCACATTTTTGTTTAGCCCCTCTAAAATGTTGATCCTTAAATATTTTTTTATTAATTTAGAAATTTTGAAAATCTGAATGTATCGATAAATTCAGTGACCCTACGTCGCCATGTCCTTCACGCCGTTGAGCCCAGAGGTATTGTATTAAACACTCGATATATAAATTGTTGCTCGAATCGAATCTGAAACAATACGAATCAAAATTTCAAGGCATATTCCAGAATTCCAATAAACTTATTTAAATAAAAAATTATGTTTGTGAAGAAATCAGAATATATCCCTTGGTGAACATTTAAGACAATATTTTTCACCTCAGGTTCGGAGTGGGTGGACCCCGAAGACCCCACCGTTATCGCCGAGCAGGAGTTGCTGGGTGCGGCCGCGTCCATAGACGCCGCCGCTAGAAAATTGGACGCTCTGAGGCCCCGGATCACACCTAAAACTCAGGTATATTCTCATTTATTATTGAATCATCACACCAAATAACCACTACCTCGATCAAATATCTCTATTCTTACAAACCCGACGTTTTTCTTGTACATTCATCCTTATTATTATTAGTTAATAATGTAATTCATTATAATCATCATCAAGCTGCTAGTGATCAGGTTAATTCATTGAATTCTAATAACCTATCTTGGCGAACGTGATGGTCTGATCTTAATGCCTTTCACTCTAAGAGGAAACCTCAGGAGATGAACGGCACGATAAAAGGGAAGATGACAATAATGATGACGATGGAAGTAACTCGTTCGAAGTCGTATATTCAAAATGAAACAGAGGATCCAACCAACAGAAGAGAGAAGAAACGAGCAAGAAATGTCACGTGGCGGTGAGATATGTTTGATATTCTTGGTTGTTTTCTGAATCACCCAGGAATCAAACATATTACACATCGACCGTGTAATTCACTCCAAAGAAGAAACGAGAAGCAAGAAAAGTAGACGGAGAACGATCGCAGGCCTGCACATCTTCGTGCTGCTTTTGTTACTTACGTACATATTAAAAGTGAATATGTACTCTTTACGTGTGCGTCACCACGACGGGGCGGAGCCCCCGCTGCCCGCCCGCCGACATCCGCCGCCTCGCTACCGCCGGCACGTAGCCATCATTACGGGCGCACTTTACGACACGCACGCGGTATACCTATGTAACGATCAGTGTAATGAGGGGAAAACGATATAAATTTAGCAACCTCGGTGACCGATATTATGTATTACGAACCCTAAGGGCAGAATATTGCTCGCCATAGTAAATCACAAAGTAAAAATTATGATTTTGCCTAAATTCAGTTCCCGCGAGCGGCTCCAGCCAGTAACAGAATGAAGTCTTAATTATGAAATCGTTGTTTCCAGGAGACAGACGAGACGCTGAACTTCGACGAAATGATCCTGGAAGCGGCCAAGTCCATCATAGCGGCCACCTCCGCGCTCGTGCGGGCGGCCTCCGCGGCGCAGAGGGAGCTCATCGACCAGGTACCTACATTTTATCGCTTATAACTATGTATGTATTTACTAATCATTTTTTTATTGAACTTGTCAGCCATAATCGTATGCACGTCATATAAAAAAATATATATGAATACGTATAATCTTTACGCGCAATGAAAGTGAAACTTCTTTGACAATTGGAGCATATTTGTATCTGCAACATTGATACTCGTATTAATTGCTTGGCATTCATAGGAAAGTTTCACTAATAAATAATATTAAAAATAAGGCTGAGAAGAAAACAAAAGCCGAGTCATTTGATAATGATACGAAAAACAAACCGACTACGTGATGATTGTCGATTTATTTTTCGAAAGTCGGGAAATTATGTGTGTGTGTATGTATATGATCGATGATATACAACATACACGATAGTAAACGGATCACACTGTACGAGACCAAATGTTAGGGGGGGCGTTCATTAATTACGTGAGGCGTTCAAGGGGGGGGTGGGGAAAAGGTCAAGTCGAATCTCATCTCATCGATTAAAGTATTATATTATTTACTATTCATTGTAATTCAAGTTTACTTACTGAAGCAAATTATTACTTTTTCTTTTTATAATAAATCCGATAACTCTTACAAGGTACATAAATTGGGAAAATTTTCATGTTGATGTTCATTTGAGAGGGGTTGAGAAAAATCTCTAAAATCAAAAGAACTCTAAAATCGCTTCACGTAGTTAATGGACGCCCCCTTACTTAATTACAAGAGTTTAAGGATAAGTAAACGGCGTGTCCACTAAGTATAAAAAATGTACTGGGGAAATACTAATGTAACAATCAATATGAGCGGTTAAATATTTGTAACCGATAAATTTTAGAATTTATAATTTCGCATAAAGTAATAAAATAAACCTAAAAGTTTTAAACGGTCATGCAAAATTGGTATTAACATGGCCACAAGTAAATAAAGCATATCGACGTCCGAACGTCACTTCTCTCCAAGAAGTAATCTGAGTAAGTGAATGAAAAATACTACGAGCGTGCAGTCTGACCCGAGCCGCGCGCAGGGCAAGGTGGCGCGGCGGCCCGCCTCCTCGTCCGACGACGGCCAGTGGTCCGAGGGGCTGGTGTCGGCGGCGCGGCTCGTGGCCGCGGCCGCGCACGCGCTCGTGGAGGCGGCCAACGCGCTCGTGGCGGGCGCCGCCTCCGAGGAGCGCCTCATCTCCAGCGCGCGCCAGGTGGCCTCCTCCACGGCGCAGCTGCTCGTCGCCTGCAAGGTTCCAACTTTTATAACATTTCTTTTACCGAGTGTTCGACGATGACCGGCTCCCGGTCGAGCGAGGCGTCGCTTTCGCGGATAGATTCCGCAGGAGGGGCGACCCGATCTTCGGTTCGTCAGTCTTTCGAGCACCGACGGACGCGTTCGGAGCGGAAGGTGTGCCCGAGAATCCGTGAATGAGTTGCAAGCGTGTCGATCGTATTTATGATGGGTGATCGTGTCTGCGAGCAGGTGAAGGCGGACCCGACGTCGGAGTCCACGCGGCGGCTGCAGGCGGCGGGCGCCGAGGTGATCCGCTCCACCGACAACCTGGTGCGCGCGGCGCGCGACGCCATCCACTGCGACGACGAGCGCAGCCTAGTGCTCAACAGGAGAATGGTGGGCGGCATCGCGCAGGAGATCGACGCACGGTACGTAGCCGGCCCTGAGCGTACCCTCGTCGTGCCCTTTGCTCCTGTAAAGTATAAATCCATGTGAACCACACCGATTTCCAGTTTTCGACTTTACCGTGTTTTCAGGGTGCTCGCAAGCCTCGCTTTATCCGACGAGTGGGCTCGATGAAGTCGCTACATTTGTATATTTATTTTACGAATATTTTGCATCAAATCGCTTAACTGCATGTGATTCTTAGTAATTAATCCCGTATTCATGATAAGTAGTGATCAATCGACTAACCCGGTTCCCACCTTTTGTTCCAGGTCCGAGGTGCTGCGTATAGAGAAGGAGCTAGAGGAGGCTCGCGGGCGGCTGACTGCCATCCGTCAGGCCAAGTACAAACTGCGGGCCGATACGTCGGGCGAGGAGACCGACCCCGAGCCGGCGCACAGGTCACGCCCCGCCCCCCGCCCCGCCCCGCGCCCTCCGGAACTGCCGATAGATGATTCTCTTCCCCGCTTGCAGGTTTAAGTCGGCCAGCAGCAGCTTCGCCAACACCACGTACAGCCCCAACAGCACGTATAGCGCGCAGCACGCGTCGCCCGCGCCCCCGAACGGACACCAGGAGAAGCAGTACACAGTGCAGAGCCCCACCTTTTCCAGCTTCAGGCCGCAGGAGGACTCGCCCAAGCAGAACTACGAGGGCTTCACCACTCGGTAAGTGGGCGGCCCGCTCGACCCGGTGCCCGAAGTTTCGTATGAACGATGCAACATGTTCAGGTCGGGCACCGTCCGAGTAGACGGAGCCACGCGGCATGTTACCGTACCACAAATGAGACTCACGCAGTTATTGTTTGTAAAACAGAATAATGCGCTGCTACGACTGGATTTGTTAATAGTTGCAGACTAGTTGTGTTGCGGATCATATAGCGTTGTTGCGTTCACTGCAAACTAAACTTTGACCACCAACTAATACACCTAATGCCCAATTTCAATCACTTATTCGGTACCCCTTCTAATGTTACTCTTTGCTTCTTTCCACGCTGCTGGGACATCGCAGATGAACACCTTCATTAATACTTGACAAGTGCCTTTATTCATAAGTTATGACTTGTGCCTGGGTCTTTACGATGGTTCTATTAATTGTAAGCTACTATTATACATGAATATAGGGTGTTGTCACACTCCAATAAGCTGTATATTACTTTAAAATGTATGAAAAATTCTATAATAGAAAACCTAAAATTGTACTATTTATCACAATCGAAAATGTATTGTACGCCTTAAAACTTTTGAAACAGAGTGATAACTGTGATTTTAATTAGTAATTTTTAAAGTTTTTGCATACAGTTGCTTTTTGGAAATCTATATCTTCAAAATGAACTAATGGTTAGGGGCCGATCAAGTATTACGTAAGCAGATTTATTACAATTATTAACCCCCCCCACCCCCCTCGTCAGCAAAAGTAAGCAAAGCTCGTACTCCTCCCTGCCATGTTTACGTAAACATTGTTATATGCATAACATACATTTTCGGACGACCTTTTTTTTGCGCGTGCTATTTTAAATTGGAGTCATTAATATTTTTACATAATACTACGTAAATACCATCAACTTGCAAGTCTATTGTGCGAATGAACGTACGACCTCTTTTTTGGTCGAGTAATTTGAAACTGGAGGAAGCAAATGCTTTTCCTTTTCAAATATAGACAACGTATGGGTTGCCATGTGTGTACAAAAAGGTACATGACTACTGCTGACGTAATCACCACCTAGACTCCCCCAGCCCCGATGTCATCAAAAATAAGCAAATCAAAGAACCCCTTTCCCCCTATACTGCTTACGTAATACTTGAACGGCCCCTTGGCAAAATGTAATCAACGGAGTAGCTCTCGACGTTCTATAACTTTACTGTATGATCGGGAATGGCGCTCCTCGGCCACCGCTTGCAACACTGTATCTGTCATTAAAACTGTCACACCAAAAAACTGAATTACTTTCTCTACTCATTTCATTACGATTGTACATTAACGTGACTATAGCCGAACCACTAAGCTATTGGATCAACGAGCGCATGTCGGCTTTGTGCTTTTAAATGATGGCTGCATAACGTCACCGAGACATATTTCTATGTTTTATATGAATACCTGTTAGATAATGTGTGTCACCGATGGCAGTCGCGGTACTGCGTTGCAGAATATGCGACGGCTATCTCTATAATTTACTGTTCCTTATTGTATATCACCGGCAGCTCGCTGCGGCTGTTGCGTTTAATTTTAAGCGCTCGCATGGTATCAACGCCAACACCGTTTCTCACATATTTAGCCCTCACATTAATATGTTACCGCTGTTAAAGCCACGGCGTGGTCTACGAGCGCTCAAAATAAGCGCGGACAGCTACATAACACTGTCTACAATTAAAACCTAGGTATTCAATTAATATTTCCTTTACAGTGCAAAGACATCCAGTAATGACAGAACGATGACAAATAAGTAAGTCGTCCACCCACTGCGAAGCGCTTGACCTACTTGTATAATATTGTTATCATGATGTAAATGCTGCCTGTCGGCCGCGGCGGCGCCGAGCGCATCGTTCTGTACATAAGACTCTACTGACACTTCTACCTCACTTATCCACTAAACTTGTTTTGCAATCGAAAGTCTGAACTAAATCAATACTGTGTACGACGCGAGCCGCAACGGCCCCGACTGAATGGTGTCCGATAGCTTAGCTCGCGGGTAGTCACACTCTGAGGCACCTTTCGTTCGAGGACGTTATGGCCGTGCCCCTCGGCCTGCCCAGCTTGTATCGCCTCTATCTATAACAGCGAACGGAACCCTAACTTTAAGTAGACAACTAACTGCTCTAATGTGATCATTTTCTTTTCTCCTCCTACCCTCCTTAACCTGCATGCGGGTCTAACCATATCTAGGACAAGCATGAGCGAAGAAACAGTAACGGTGAAGTCGTTGCAATTGCCTCAAGTGCGCACGGCGTATCTGGTTAACGAGGGCGGAGTACCCGAGCGGATTGTCTACAAGCGCGAGAAGCCCCCGCCGCCGCCGCCCCGGCGTGTCTCTCTGCTTAAGTACGAAGACAGCTATAATTCGTGACGTGGGTTCGTTCCTCTTCTTTACGCATCGGGGATTTTGCCATCTCGAATTATCACGTTCAAGTTGCGAATGACAGTAGAGCGGGTCTTGCACGACGCGGCTGCTGCCCTGCGGCCGTCCGTCACAGCACGCTCGGGAAACTGCGTCGTAAAGAATATACAACTCGCAGCAGTTAACTAGGCAATTGACAACCATGAAGCAACAGTGAGAGAGGGGCGAGGCGGTGGTAGGCGGAGAGAAACGGCGGGAAGGAAGAGAGGGAAGCGCACTGCTTGCAAATGCCCAGTTAATTTCTGCGTGTTGTATGTCTGCCGCTATTTGTCCTACTCCAAGGTGGACAGTTCTGTGTGAGTTGTGGTCATTGCAATTGAGTGTAAACCGTATAATGGTCCTCTTTCTTTCGACGCATTCTCATTTCTCCATGACATAGGGGATTATTAAAATGGCACCGTGTAGCTATTCTTCGTTCACGATAACATCGTTCATAACAACTTTCAAACCATCCACGTTGCAAATAGAATCTTACGATAGTGTATATAAATAAACAGTACCTTTGAACTTTTCCTATAAGACTCATCAACGTTATCTTTTGCGTAATTCAAAATCCATTGTTTTTCATTGTTTGGCTGCCGCTGGTACCGCTACCGGTCACCGCCGGTTCACCAATATTTCAGTGTAAAAGCTGCTCATGCGAGGACGCCAACCGCAATGACCACACCTTATGCAGAGTACTGCACAATCGATTACGTCATTCCAACAACAAAACCACATTTAAAAAACCAAAGTCACCACTGCGGATACACTTCTCTTAGGTGTTTCGAGTAAATTTCCTCGAAAAGTAATAATTTGATTTGTTTTGACCGATTTGTCTGTAAAGCACTCTGGTTTCAGCCGACGCCGATTTGTGCCAAGGTATTCGTGTCACCTGCTAACACCCCACTTTCAAGTAACTTTATGTACTTTCTCCCTGTGGCTAATGTCTTAACAGCAAAAGTCGTCACTCACTTTGCCTTCTGCTGTGCAGCCATCCACAGCTCTCCACGAAACAGCACGATTTTTAGAATACTTATTACGTTGGAGATTCCTAGATATGGCAATGTCCAACGGAAGAAAAAGGAATATGTATTTCTGTTGGAAACACCATTGATTTAATCCTGAAAATTCTCAGACACAACAGTTTGAATTTATCTTATTCCGTTAATGTTGAGGAGCACAATGGAAGGCAAAGAGCGATGACAGTAAACGTAGTAATGCATGGCGCATGTGGGTTGTTGGTGCTAACTGCCGCCTCCGGGTGCGGGGAGCAGTCCATGTCTCGACCGCTGACGCCGGTATAATCAGCCGTCACCATATTTTCAGTTACGAGACGCGCTTGTACGACACTCCGCGGCCCATCGACGACTACAGCAAAACCGAGGAGCAACGCTATGAGTCCGCCAGCCACTACAGCTCCTCGCAGTTCTCCAAACAGGAGCAAAAGTATGGATACGACGCACCTAAAATCCCGTCACCTTTGAATCCTAAATTTAATGCAAGAGATCTGAAATTCGACGACAAACCAGAGCCGATATACTCGTCGCTCAAAAAACCGGCCACCTCCAAGTCTCCGTTCGACGGCATCGGGCAGACCTTCTCCGAGCATCAGCAGTCTACGGAGGTCATACCCGGCGGCACCAAGCACTCCGAGTACACGGCGACTAGCGAATCCTATCAGAGCTTTCCGAAGACGGAGTTCATCAAGACGGAGACGCGGCAGGAAGTCAAATCCCCCTTCGCGACCTCGACACCGTCGAAATTCGACAGAACCGAACAGTACGATTACTCTAGGAACATGGATATGGCTGTGCCTACGCCGGACTTCGAGAGGATATCGTCTCCATACGGCAAGGAGGTGCACAGCTACGGCGGTCCCAACTTTATGGAGGAAACCACGACAGAAGTGAAGGAAATACCGAACGGTACACAGAAGATAACGACGACCAAGATCTACAGCTCCTCCCCCGTCAACATGACCAGCACCAACACCAAGTACGAACCGATCAAACTAGAGGGGATCGACGAGTTGTCTAAGTCGTTCGAAAACGACTCCCGGTACAGCACCTTGGACTCGCGCTTTAACACCTTAGACTCCAAAATGACCTCGGACACTAGCCGTTCCTTCATGCGCCCTTCTGAGTTCCAATCGTCCGATTACCAAGCCACGGCGAGCATCACCAAAGTCAGGAAGCCGGAGGATTTGGTCAAGGAGATCGATAGTTTAGACAAGAAATTCTCCAAACAGACCATCACCTCTGAGACCATCGAGCGCAAGTCGGTGATGACGAGCTCGCACAAGTCGGAGACCAGCTCCACCGTTACGAAAAAGTTCGGCAATTTTTAGGGTTTGCGTTTCTTCGGTCGTTTGTCGTCGCGTCGCTTGCTATAACGTTTCCGCTTGTTAGATTTATACTGAGCGATTGGAGTTGTAGGAAAATACACGTTTAGATATTTATCCGTTTCACGCGGACGTTCTTAAGAATATACAAATTAATCCCTTTTTCGCTTCACAAGTTATTTCGCTTTAAATTTGTACTTAATTGGATTTTGTGGTTTGCGAGCTACCCTTGAAACTTATATTTTAAATTATATAATTTCTAACGACAAGAACAGTCTGTAAATGTAAGCGTAACTGATAACGTACGGTGCTAAGATGTTTCGATTGAGCGGCGGCGGCCCGCTCGCGGCGGGGCACCGCTTGTTCACATGCACATAGATTTATTCTATATGTTATATGTACATTGTTCTCATTGTCTGATTTTATTCGAGTTAAAATATTCCGTTGTTTATATGAAATTTTAATGAAACCAGGGCCAAATGTGTCCCACAGCGCGCAGGGGAGGGGCAAGTTTGGTTTTGATTCTCTTCACGTTACTTCCTGTATTGAAAATTATTACTCGTTTGTGAACGAGTGGTGGCTGCGTGACGTGTGCACATTACAAGAACACGCTCGCTCGCCGGCTCCCCTGCTCGTGTAAGTCACTCGGTGCTGAGCCCACGATGGGGCCCCTCTCTATTATCCACGGTGCCTTGTGTATGGAATTGTTAAACGAAATTAGACTGAAAAATATCTTAAACAATTACGAACAAAATAAACGATGTTTGACATCGGCGCCACGACTTGCTTCCGCGGCACCGCTGCAGTCACACCTGTCTGCTCTGAGTGTACTCGGAGCTGCCAGAGTACGCGGGGACAGTGTCGTCGGTCATTTCGTATATAAAATGTACAAAAAAATATTGTCGCGAGTCTCGCCGTCGAAGGGAACCCCACTTCTCTCCTTAGGTTCCAACTCGTGCCTTAAAGGCGAAAAATGTTTATAATACATTTATTAAAAATTTATTACATATTTAATTATGTATATATGCGTTTAGTGGGGCTGTGCGTATTTGGAAATAACGCCGTAAAAATTTATTCATTTTAAGGTATATAAATACACTTAATGAACGTCAAAACAAATCTTATCCATCGGCATCTTCTTATCCATCCATCTCTTTTAGGTTTTTGTAGACCG